>JAQQSU010010210.1:0-12485 GCA_028627135.1 Pseudochirops cupreus | reverse complement strand
TAGTATAGTGATGTTCTTTGAAAGCTACTTTAAACCTTAAGCGAATTACTTTGCATATATTTGTGTTTATTTTATCTCAAGTATGCACATTATATTTATTATATATAAAAGAAATATATAAAATAAATGCATTCAAACAAATACAACTGCCTCACAGATATGATGCCAAATACCAGGAAAAGTCATAGTAACAATGGACAATGTCAGTGCTATGACTCCTATTCCTTGTTCTTGGTTTCTTTTTTTCACCCTCTAAATGACAAAAGGGTATGTATGTGTGTGTAGATATAGATATGCACACAATACATACATGTCTTATGTATGTGCGTGTGTGTACATGTGTGTATCTGTGTGTACCTATGTATGCATGTATGTATTGTATCTTGATGTTTGAATGTGAGCTTCTTAGGGGGAGCGTCTTTTTGTTTTTGTATCCCCAGCATTCAGAACAATGTCTGGACCATAGGTAGTGCTTAATAAATGCTTATTAATTGCATTACAGACAACTATATGGCACAATGGTTAGAATGCTGGGTCTGGAGTCAAAAAGATCTGATTTCAAATCCAACCTCCAACACTAGTTCTGTGACCCTGGGCAAGGATCTTAGCCACTGTCTGCTTTAGTTTCCTCATTTATAGAGATAATAGCAACACCTACTTAATGTCGTTATGAGGATCAAATGAAATAATATATGTAAAGTGCATTGCACGACTTAAAGTGCTAGCAAAGAAAGAAATTCAGTTCTGTGCATTCATTTATCCATTTATGCATCCAGAGAAGGATAACCAGGTTGGTGAAACACATAAATCATGTCATCCACAACGGGAAAGAACTGAGGTGGTTGGTAGTGCTTTATCTGGAGAACAGACAACTTGGAAGACAATGATTTCTGTCATTAAGTATCTCAAAGGCTATCTGTTATAACTAAGAAGGATTCAACTTATTCTGCTCGGCCTCAGACCTCAGAAGGAGGAACAATGTATGGAAGTTGAAGATTTCAACTCAATGTAAAGAGAAGCTTTTTAAAAATTAATACCATTCCAATGTGGACTAGGTTCTTTGGAAAGGTAATAGGTTCTGGATCCCTAGAGTGTTTCACATGAAGACTAGATGACCATCTTTCAGGGAATTTGTTGAGGGAATTCCTGGTTAGGTATGCATTGAAGTGGATGCCCCCTTGAGGTCTCTTTCAACTCTTAGATCTTGTAATTCTATGATTCAGCCTTCTTAGCAAAGCACAAAAGCAGGAAATCCCTACTTACTGGGGGGTTAGGGGGTCCAAATGATCTTTAACACATCTGGTCTCCAGACTGCATGAAGCAATGCAAAGAGGGTCTGGGGAAAGAATACGTCTTCCAGCCCTAAGCTGGAATCTGCCCAGGACAATCAAAAGTACCATGATTTGTATACTTTTATAGCTCAGAAAATAATCCTGCTGGTGTCCTTCCTGATCAAAGGCAAATCATGCTGGCCAAACACCTCGTTCATAAATAACTTTCAGCCCAAAGTAAACTTTGTCTGCTGAATTAGAAAGCCTTGGAAATAGAGGCAATTGTGAGAAGATGGAGGTGGATTTTTTCCAGAGGACTCTGGGGGCTGTGCTACCATGACACCAACTAGCTTTCTGACAACTGTAGCAGGAGAGCATTTAATGTTAAGTCCTAGTGGAAACCAGGATGCCATAGAAACTCAGAAAGTCAGGTCTTAAAACACAGAGCCATAGACTGTCTGACCCTTCAGGGACCTAAGTTTCATAAAGCATAGATGCCAAAGTTGGAAACACTCTTGGAATTATTGAATTCAATCTATTTCAGTTGAATCAAATTCAACAAATGTGTGTTTAAGAGGCAGCACGGTACAGTGGAAAGAGACCTGGTTTTGGTGGCAGAGGTCTGGAGTTCAAATCCCAGCTTTACCACTTCCATTGAGTGACCTTCAGCAAGTCACTCAACTTCTCTGGGGTCTAAATTTCCTCATTTGTTAAATGAGGGAGTTGAACTAGACATTCTGTAAGGTACCTTCCAACTCCAGATCCATGAGCCCAAGATCAATCTTAGTAAGAAATTACTATATGTTACGTAGCAGTGGAACAAAGACTAAAATGAAGCAACTTAAAGAGCTGATAAGAAGCAGGTAGGTGGCACAGTGGATAGAGTACTGGACCTACAGTCTGAAAGACCTGAGTTCAAATCCAGATTCAGGCACTTACTAACTGTGTGACGTTGGGCCAATCATTTAACCCTGTTTGTCTGCTTCCTCATCTATAAAATTAACTGGACAAGGAAATGGCAAACCACTTCAGTGTCTTTGCAAAGAAAACCCCAAATAGAGTCATGAAAGGTTGGACGTGCCTGTAAAATGACTGAACAACAAGGAGCTTACGTTCTGTGGTGGAGATATGTCATATAGACTTATTGTTCTGCCATGGCTGGCTCTGTTTCTTGGCAAAGATACTGGAATTGTTTGTCATTTCCTTCTCCAGTGTGTTCTCATTTTACAGATGAGGAAGATGAGGAAAATAGGGATTAAATGACTTGTGTCATTTAGCAAGTGTCTGAGGCCAGATTAAACTCAGATTTTCCTAATTCCAGGTGTCAGCTATCCACTGTACCATTTAGCTTCCCTCTCCTCCTCCTCTCTCCACTCCCAGCATATACACAAATTAGTTTAATACAAGGTAAGTTGAGGAAGGGGGGAACATTGAGAGAGAACCAGGAAAGGCTTCATGGAGATGTTTGAAATGAGCGTTGAAGGAAGATAGCATTCTGAGAAGTAGGGTTTGGGGTTTGACTTATGTGAATACACGGAGGAAAGAGATAAGTGTCTGGTGTGGTGAATAACTGGGGTTTTAGTTTGTCTGAAACAACATTTGTGAAGGGGAGTAGTATGAACAGAAAGAAAAAGTATATTACCCAGGGTCACACAGCTATTAAGTGTCTAAAAGAATTAGAATCCCTATCTAGAGGAAGGACTGTGAGCCAGGTATTGAGCTCATTGAGTAAGAAGGGAGAATAATCTGTACACCAAGAGAAAAAGAAACAAGGATTAAACCTTAAGTGACTTGAGTGATTTTATAGAAGGAAGACATGGAAGTGACAGTGGGCACAAAGGAGGAGTATTTCAACTTTTCCTTCTTTGGTTCAGTGGATCTAAGGACTAGCAAGAAAGGAGCAACTAAAATTGGAGAGGGTGACCAGAGATGAAGCTTCCTCCAGTGGGGGAGAAGTTTCTATAAACTCAAGATGGAAAGAAAATATTTCAGAAGAAGGTAAATTGATAAATTCAGATGAAGGTAAAATGACCAAGTAGGCATTTCTGAAGTCACATTGGAAAGGGAGAACAGAAGGGGAGAAGGTAAATATGGAGAGAAGTAGTTAAAGGAGAGGAGTTTTCTCCTTGTGTAGTATACAATGTAGAGTCACAGGGATAAGTGGAACAGCATTGGCCTCTGAGGAAAGGAATCTTGTGTCATTAATTTCAGGCTTAATAATATGGAAGAATACCCTATATCAAGGAGAAGAAAATAGTGGGACTGGGAGAGGGTTGGTCTAGCTGATTTCTAAGTTCTTCTTCATCTCTGACATTTTATGAATTTAGTGCTTCCTAACAATCCAATATTTCACTCATCAGGGCTCTGAAAAAATGGTCATGTGGGGTAATGTAAGGTAATGACACTATCAATATTAGTTATAGTATGTTGTTGTTTGTTCTTTTTTTTCAAAGAGGACCAATGACATGACAGGGGGATGTCTTGACTTGTGCGTGAATTGGATTTATATAAGGCAGAGTTGCGCAGTCATCAGCTTCATACTCTCTTCCTGAGTCATTAAAGTCTAGTGACAAGACAGAAGTCAGGATGACTGGAGCTGGCCCAGGATGCAGTGGATGACCTTGGCATCTTCGATGACTGACCAAGCTCTAAGCACTTCACAGAGCCTGCTTCAGTTTCCTTCATTGTCATTGGAACAATTGTTCTCATCTGTCCATTCCACCAGAAGTCTTCACGTGCTAGGGATAGACACCTCTCTTCCTCACAGAAGGGTTTGATGTCTGTCAGTTACCCTCAACATGATTGAGCCTATCTATTGAAAGGGTTTACCTGGTTATGGCTGCTGCCCATGCTATAGCTTCTTGGAGTCACAGGTGAGAGTTAGGTGAAAAGTGGACCCCAAAGGTGAATGAGCAGTCCTGAGAAGGGGTCAGCAGCCCTCCTGCCAGAAGGTAGAGAAGTTATTTCAAGAAAGAGAGTGCTTACTGGACACATCTTGCAGCAGGGTCTCAATGTCTCAGAGAAATGGATTAATATGTTTTATTTTTGTCTTTGTAGTATATAAATATGATATATTTATTTATATATAAATATATAATATACAAACAAATAAATAAAGCATCTAAATAAGTAAATTAATGAATGAATGCATGAATAAATGAATAAATAAAATCTGATATAACATTGGATGTACAGGATAAAAAATTATTTATTGATTAAATTTACGTAACTTGAACAAGTTGGAACTTGAGCTCTGAATCCTGAAAAATCTTTGGGCTCATTTTATATCTCCAAATCTGGAAAGGACATCCTGGATGGACTGATATGTGCAAGCATTGCTGAAAGAATGTAGTTTAAAAACCTGGTATTTGTTTTAGGGATAAACTTAAAGTCATGAAAAACACCATACAGTTTCCCAAAGGCAATCCAGCCCTCCCTTTTCCCTCCGCTCAACTTTAGTGCCAGCTCACCGTAGATCGCGAATGTCTACCCAAGATGTCTGTGTTAACGAGTCAGTTTTCTGGGCTGCTAATCCAAAGACAAACCATAGTTTTGACAATAAACATTCCTCATTCACTGGGTTTTTCCTTTATGTTTTGTTAGGTCTAACTCTTTAAGGTGTTTATAGATTTAATTTAGGAGGCTCTGCAGTGTTCTGGGGTTTGATAGAATCAACCAATATCATCTAACAGGAAGAGTAGATGTCACCGTAGAATCTTAGATCAAGAGATAGAAGAGATGTCAGAGGTCATTTAGTCCAAATCTCTCATTTTCCAGATGAAGAAACTAGGACCTAGAGGAATGAAGTGATTTGTTCAAACTCACATAGTAAGTGTCAGAGGTGCAGTTTGAACCTAGGACCTCTGGCTCCAAGGCCAGTGCTTTTTTTCAAATGTACTGCATGAATCCCTTTTATATTTGGATTCTGAACCAATCTGCATGACAGTGTCTCCCTGTTTAATGTTTGGGGTGATGCTTGACATGGTAGAAAGAACTTGGATCAGTTCAACCCAGATTGGCCCCAGAAGGCCTGGTTTCTACTCCCAGCCTGCTGCTTGCTCACTGTATGATTTTAGACTAATCACTTCTCCTTCCTTGGATTATTTTTTTTTAAATAGTGGTATCTTGTGTTTATATATTTTCCAACATATCCCTCCCCCTTCCTCTCCCAGAGAACCATCATCTTATAGTAAATAATTTTTTTAAAAAGTGGTTTAGAAAAATCAATGAAGACATCAATCCATTCTGATAGTATATGAAATGTTCCGTATCTATAGTCCCCCATCTCTGCAAAAATGATGAGACTTCAATAGAATTTGTGCCCATCATCTGCAAGATCAGAAGAATGGAAAATTTCTTTTTCTTTTCAAATGTTATTGATATCTTTTGCTTTTATATCACTTACATTTCCCAAAATATTTCCCTTCCATTCCCGGGGAGCCATCCCTAATAACATGGGATTTTTTAAAAGAGAAAACAAAAGTTCAGCAAAAATTAACCAATATAGCATCTAAGTCCGTCACTATATATCCATACTCAGAGTTCCTGCAGTGGCCAGGTCACAGGTGGTCCTTTCTTGCCTTGACATCCCATTCCATTTCTGATGCTCTGTGTTCTGCAAATTCTAAGGCCCCTTCCAGCTCTGAAATCCTGATTCTCAGATAAACACTTACTTCCTCAGGGTAAAGCCTTTTATATTTCTCTAAGCATACATAACTTTTATCTGGTTCTTTTAAGAATGAGCAGCAGAGTAGAATGGTTAGCAATCTGGTTTCGAAAACAAGAAGACCTGCCTCTGTCACTTACTGACTGTGTGACCCTGAGCAAACCATAACTTCTCCATTGTTCTATTAATTAAGGTGCTGTGTTGCAGAGAAAGCCTTGGCCTGGCTTCTTAAAAGGGAGTCTTCTCACTTGGGAGCTTCTGTCTATCAGCTACAGATCCAGTCCTGTATAAAAAAGAAAAACAAAGAAAAACCCAAAAACCCACTCCTCACCATAAAAACTGTATGCTCTCTCTGCTCACCTCCTGCCCCCAGCCCCCAAACAAGCACTTTGTTTAAGGCAAAGGCTTAATCACACATTGATATGTCTTGGCTAGGCAGACCTGAGCCAGGAAAGTCTCCTAAGCAGACGACTAGTGTTTTATCTATGTAGGGTGCCGTCTTAAGCTTTCCTTCAGATCAAAGTGCTCCAATGGGGGGATTTTTCCTCCTGTGTCAGCAAGCTGATGGCTTCAGGATGTCGTCTGGGAGCTGAGGGCTTTAGGCTACTCCAACAAAGTGTAGAATCAGCAATTTGTCTTTCCTTACCCTCTCCTCCCCCCTCCCTGCAACTCTACCCCAATCCCTTAGCTCTCCCTGTCCCTGTTTGACATACAAACCCAATTGACCTGTAAGGCCTGAGTTGGCCAAGGAAATACAGGATTTGGGACAATTCCAATATTTACCAGATGTCAGAAGATAAATGTCCTTTAATCCCTTAATCCCATTTCATAGTATGGGCCCATGCTTAGCTTTGAGCACAGAAAGAAGAAATTATATTCTTGTTCAAGGCAACACAGAGCGCTGAGTTGGGAGGGAGGAGACCCAGATTCAGATCGTGACTTTGCTGTTAATTTACAACATGACTGTGAGCAAGTGGTCCCTTCCCAATGGGACTTAATTTCCTCATCTGTAAAACCCATAGGTTAGCCTGAGTGGTTGAGATCATTCTTTTCTTCCTCTGACATTTCATGGCCCACGATTCTCTGGAAACTTCTATCTCTGGCGTTGCTATTATTGTTACTATTAATGATAATGACAATAATTTCAATTTCTATAGTGCTTTGTTTTGCCATGTTTTCCTTGAAATTATAATTTCATATTTTATATATATATAATAAAAATATTTTATATTTTTTATTATAATAAAAAATACTCCTATTAAAAAAATAGGAGTATTATTTCCATCTTAAGGCAGAGAAAGGTTAAATGATGTCCCCATGGTCTCATAGCAAGTAAGAGACTAAATTTGAACCTAAATCTTCTGGTCCAACTCTGGAGTTCTTTGCAGTACATCATGCTGATTTTGTATTTTATGATGCTAAGGTCCCTTCCAATTCTAACATTCTCTAACTTTGTGATTTGAAGTCTCTTCGTCTAGCTCTAAAATTCCATATTCTATGATTCAAAGGTCTTTTCCAGTTCAGACAACAGATTGCTTGATTTGAGAGAGTGGGAGTGGGGCAAGAAGAGTTGTGGGGAAGAGGTCTTTATTCTAGATTATTTTAACTGACCCAGAAAGATAAACCTTTCTGGTCAGTGTGAGATTCATTTAACCAACCAGTGAAGGAGAGGTTACTTTTTCTTAGTACTCTTGGTTGTTAATCAAGGAGGAAGGGCCTAGTGATCACAGATTGTAAGGGTCCAGTGTAGCCTGTAAGGGCACAAGCACACTGAGAGGACGGAGAGGGCTCTGAAGGGGTTATCTAGGACACAGCTGTTGCTGGCCTTATAGTCCAAAATCACCCCTGCCCAGTTCTTTCTTATTTTCTGGGTCTACGAGCTTGAGAAACCACCAGCACAACTTATACAGAAATATTTCCCCAAGGACATGGACCCAAACCCACAAGGAAAACCCATCCAGGATTCTAAACCTTATCACTCTGCTACCAAAAGGCCTCCCCTTACTCTTCTTCTTGTGAGTTCCACAGTGTAAGAGTTACTTTGACAAATACCAAAATAGAGGCCTGATTTCATGTGGGGCTTCAGAGTGGGAAAGAAGATGGCGCCCCTGTTGGGAATACTGGCAGCAGCTGGTGCCATTCTATCCCCCTACCATTCTGCCTCTTTGATTTTAGTGACAGAAGGAATAGGGATTGATATTTTCTAAGATACCATTTTCAGCCACTGCATCCCAAGAAATGATTGATGTGATGTTTTTCATCTTTGCCAGGGAGTTTTAGCCTGGCAGAGGCTCAAGCTATGATCTGATGCCACAGTATTTTTTTTTTTCAGTGATCTGCTCCATGTTCTGGGTGGGCGCAGGGATGAGGCTTTGGGTGAAAGGCCCTCTTGTGGCCTGGTGAGGTGAACAGAGAGGCTCAGGTCCTTCCTGGTGAATTGGCTTGAGCCTTCTCCCTTTCTTGTACCTTGGACCAAAGGAGTGAACCACAGAGAGCTGGGAGAGAGTGATGGAAGGTTTTGTCTTGGCTCACTTACTCTGTTTTGGAACACCTAGGAGGTTGTGTGTTTCAGGAAGCCCCTGGTGTGTGTGGAAGGGAAAGTGGGAAGAGAGAGGGTGAGAAACAGTGGCCCACACTCCCTCTTGTTGTGCTGTAACTTTGAAAACACCCTAAATCTTTGAGACTGTTTGGAGGCTGTTTCCCAGCTACAAACATTTTTAGGCAGTGAAGCCCAGCATTGACTCAAATCCTTGCTCCTAGGGTTGAGGTTAGGTCTTTATCCGAGCCCTAAAAACACACACATAGAAAAGAACACATTCATGAAATCATTCACATTAATCACTGTTGATAGTTCGGGAAAGGACAGAGGCCACCAGTAGACTGGAAAGGAGGAAGGGGGTTATAAAGAATTGTTTATTAGTTAAAAGCAACTTAGAGACTTGAAGAAATGGGCTCTAACAAGGCATTGTTGTGAAAGAGTTTTTTTCTTCAAAGCTGCAGTGTCATATTTTGTTACATTTGGATTTTTCAGTGTGTATGTGTGGATATGAGAGAGACAGACAGAGAGAAACAGAGACAGAGAGATGGAGCGAGGGAGGGAGAGAGACAGCCAGAGAGGAAAAGAGGGAAAGAGGAGAGAGAAAGAGTGAGATACAGAGAGACAGAGAGTGAGAAACAGAGAGAGACAGGGAGAGATGGAGGGGGGAAGGAGAGAGAGAGAGAGATAGCCAGAAAGGAAAGGAGGGAAAGAGAAGGAGAGAGACAGTGAGATAGAGAGACAGAGATTAATTTTGGAGGGGAGTTAGTGGCTTTATCCTCTCCATAGGAAAGACCACTAGGCTGATTTTCAAGTGATATTTTCCATATTACTAAAGAATTTGTGGGATATAGACTTTCAGCTGCCCACAATTTTTAGCCTCATTGCCTTCCCAACCCCTGTCTGAGGCCAGTCAATACAACAAATTTAATCCCATGTTTATATGGAATCTTCCACCCATAGGCATACTGTAGGACACAAGGGCTGTTCTCACTCTGGCTGAAACAAAACTCTTTCTTGAAGGCAGTAATTCTTTAGATTGGCAGCAGGATATGATGAACACCACTTGGGTTGTGACCTAGTCTTTACCACTTGTGAGTTGTGCAAACTTGAATGAATCAGCAACACAGTATGATGTCAAAGTGCTGGCTTTAGAATCAGAAAAAAAAAACAACCCAAGTTCAAATCCTTATTCTTTACTTTATTAGCTTTGTGACCTTGGGCACATCACGTAAGAGCCTCTGGTTCCTTATCTGTAAAATGGGCAGTGGCAGAATTGGTATTCTAGATCACCTTTAAGGTCCCTTCCCACTAGGGGTGTCCTGGAGCCAGGTCGAACTGGCTCATCAGAGATGATTGTTAAATTTTCATTGTGATCACTTAATATCTCAGAAGTCTGGGCATGATACATTGTTTTGTTGATTTTCTAGACTTAAGAGAGTGAGGGAGCAAATGTTAATAATTCAGATCAAACATAAATGCTTTCCAGGTGTACACTTTTTCCCTTGGAGAACTTGTTACCAAGTGTTTACCCTCATTTCCAGTCCTAAATCTATGATCATTGTGATTTTAAACCGTGTGATGTTGAAAAAGTTTGAGAGACATAATTTGTGGATAACTAATAATTTTATTTGTAATGCTAGCATTTTATTAATAAAAGAGGTCAGTGGCACTCTCAAATGCCAAAGACCCCTCATGGCAGTGAACTCACAGTTTACATGCCCTTGGAAGAGGGTGGCAATCAACTCTGATTGGTTAACAATGAGAAAATGAATATTATAATAAGGGGCTGGGCTACATTCCAGTGAGAGTCTTGAAGCATGTGACACAGCATCCAAATCTTTGTCAAAAAGATTTGTCAATTTTCTATCACCCATCTGACAAAAGGGAGAATCCACATTTTCCCAGACCTACCCAAGTAAACACAATGAGCAGGAATCTACCCATTCACCTAAAGTCAGAATTTCTTTTACTGTCTTTGATTAGATCTTATCTTGGTTAAGTCTTTGCCCAAGATTTCCCACACTGGTTGATTTCTGTATGTGGAAATAGAAGAGGGGAAAAAACTTTGATCCTAATTCAAAAATTAGTTATTACTACAAGAGAGAAATACTCAGTTCTCTCATTCTGTCTGAGCCTCTCTATTTATAAAATGTGGTGATTGCATGAAGATCCCTTCTGTTATCCAATAATTCATCCATAATTCTAAGGCCCTTTTAAGTGCTGACATTCTGCAGATCCATAATTCTAAGGGTTTTTTCCAGTGAAATGAGTCATTACAGGGCCTGTGAGAGGAAAGACACTGCCCAGCCTCTGCAATGTTTGAAGCAGACTTCTGAATATTCACAGTCATTGCAAGTAGAGAAAGGTCTACTGGGGACATGGAAAAACAGAGGGAAAGAGTGAATTTGTAGGAGCCACCCTGGGGTTAGTTGGACATTATTATTCACTTAATATTATGGTGGAATTATGGAAATAAGGGAAGGAAGGGAAGAATGAAATTCTTAGCCTTAAAGACAATATGGCTCAGTGGATAGAGACCTGATTGTGGAGTAGGGAAGACCTGGTTTCAAGTGCTGTTTTTGACAAACACTGGCTCTGTGACTCTGGGAAAGTCACTTAACATCACTGTGCTTTAGGAAACTCTGTAAGATCATAATTACAGAATAGTGGCCTATTTGTGTTACAGGATGCTTCTTTGCTGGGAGTCCCTCATACCAATGAAATCACACAGCAGAAAAAGAGCAAGAACAAAAGGATATTATTAATGTTTTGTACATTAATGGAAGTTAATGGTAAATATTAAATCACCACCACAAATAAATTATAAATTATTGATACAATAAAAAGATTAAAGTGGTAAATCTTCATCAATGGTTACCCCCCCAATTTCATACTCATTATTTTATTGACATTTACCACTTTTCATAATCTGTCCCTGTCCTACTTTTCTTTCTTTTTCTTTTTTTGAGGGGAAAAGGCAAGGCAATTGGGGTTAAGTGATTTGCCCACAGTCACGCAGTTAGTTAATTGTCAAGTGTTTGAGGCCGAATTTGAACCCAGGTCCTCCTGACTTCAGGGTCAGTGCTCTATTCACTGTACCATCTAGCTGCCCCCCTTCTACTTTTCCAGTCTTATTCTATATTACTTCCCACCACCCACTCTACAATCACAGTTCAGCTAAATTAGCTTACCTGCTGTTCCACAGGAATAATACCTCATCTCTTAACTCTTTGACTCACCTTCCCTCATGCCTGGAATGTATTTCTCTCTCACCTTGTACTCTTGGAATTTCTGGCTTCTTTCAAGACTCAATTCAAGTGCCATATTTTGCACAAAAATCTTTCCTGGTTCCTCCCCATCCCCAGCTTCTAGTGCCTTGTCTCCAAGACTATCCTATATCTGCTCTTTATGTTTTGTCCATACATAAACAAGTTCAGTTCTCCTCTCTTGGAATGAAAACTCCTTGAATGCAGGGACTATATATCACTTTTGCTTTTGTATCTCTACCATCTAAAGTAATACACAGCGCACAGTATGCACTTGAAAAATGATTATTAATTGATTGATCTTTGCAAAAATGCAGAGGCACTGTGTATTGATATTGCCCTTTTAATTGAATTTTTCCCAGTTATATGGAAAAACAGTTTCTAACTTAAAAAAATTTTGAGTTCCCCAAATCTCCCTCCCTCCATCTCCACTTCCCTGTCTAAGATGGCAAGTAATTTGATATAGCTTGCACATGTGGCTCATGCAAAACACATTTCCATATTGGTCATTTTGTAAAAGAAAACATAACACCCTCCAAAAAATCCCCACACACAAAATAAAGAAAGTGAAAAATAGTATACTTTGATCTGCATTCATACTCCATGTATCAGCAATGCAGTATTCACAATGCCTACAGTAACTATAAATATGCTGATATAGTTATTAATCACAAAATGGAACAGGCTCTCTACATAAGAAATATGGATAGTGCATTCATTTAAATACCAGAAAACTGAGTCCC
>JAQQSU010001021.1:0-15821 GCA_028627135.1 Pseudochirops cupreus | reverse complement strand
AAAAAAAAAAAATATCAAAGCTTGACGACCCTTAAGATACCAAAAAAAATTTATTTTAATTGTTTAGGATGGAAACCTTCAAGGAGGCAGCTAAGTGGCTCAGGGAATAGAGTTCTGGGCCTGGAGTCAGGAAGACCTGAGTTCAAATTCAGCCTCAGACACTTAATAGCTGCATGACCCTGGGCCGGTCACTTAACCTCTATTTGCCTTAATCTACTGGAGAAGGAAATGGCAAACCACTCCAATATCTTTGCCAAGAAAATCCCATGGACAGCATGGTCCATGGGGTCACAAAAAAACTGGACATGATTGAACATGATGGAAACTTTCCTAAGAATGCCTTCTCAAAAAAAAGATACCAAGCATAGTTTTCTTAATGACTTTGGATCTTGGTTATCAACATTGTAAGTATCCACTATTCTAGACTATACTAAAGTGATATCGAGGGATAGGAAATGATTTCATGCTGTTGGCCACCACACTAAATGGTCCTAGACTATTTTGTGTTTTGAGTTGTCAGGAACGATTTTTTAAAATATTTTTTATTTCTTCTTTTTTTCAAGCTATGAGGTGCCTTGTCAAAGTACCTGTTTCCAGCAGTCTTGCTTCTACCTGAATTTTCAGTCCACACAAATTAATTAAGCTTGCCAAAATTGTGTCTAAAATAAAAGGCAATAGGCTTGGAGTTCGGACCTGAGGGAGTCTCCAGTGATTGAAGTGCATTATGAATTACTCTGATTGCATAGTCTTTTCCCTTCCCCCCTGCTTCTTTCAGGGAACCTGGATAAATGGATAAGCAGAGTGGCATAAATGACCGTTAGATAAAACAGATATTATTGCCTTACCATTCAGCAGAATCCTGCCAGTGGTGTGATAAGTCTGTGGGGTGCCAAGGCCAGCTCAAAGCAGTGGGGGAGAAGTAGGAGCCCATCACGTAAGAGAACAGAGCTGATAGGAAGGGGTTGTCAGGGAAGGGAAGGGTCTCCCGGCTTCCTGGAGTGCACTACCCAGAGGGGCAAGGTCAAAAGCAGGTCAGTGGGAAAAGAACACTTCCAGGTCTTCTCAAACACTGCTCTCCAGAGACAGAGCAGCCCTTCCAGGCACAGTGCAAAAAACCATCTCATCTGCCAGGAACCGTGTAACCCCCTCAGGAAGCCACAGAATTGGTGCTGCCTTCACTCTCTTAAAACAAGCGATTCTCCTTCCTTCTCTTGACAGGGCTGGAGGTTAGCTCTGCCGGACTTCTTAGAGAAATTACCCCCCGGCCTCCTGTGACACCCTAGGGAAAGACAAACACCGGAGGCTCTTTGCCCTTTCCAAAAGAATTCTACTAGGCTGAGGCTTATCCCCAGATGGAGATAAGAGATGGAGAAGTGATGTTTAAACCTTTCTTTGTGGGATTCTTGGGCTACCTACAGGCATAAACCTGTGCCAGAAAACCAAAGACTTCTACAGGTGAAACAAATTCACAGAATCGGGGAAGAATCAGCAAGGCCATCTATTCAAGCAGGAACCCCCATCCCCAACAATCATCTGGTCACCTCGTCTCCCTGAAGATCTCCCATGGAGAGGATGAGACCAGCGCCCAAGGTAGCCCCTTCCACATTGGAGTTTCTTTCGTTGCTGGGAACAGCAATGTCTTCCTGACATCAAACCTGATTGGATGTCCACAGTTTCTAAATTGCTAATAATTCTGTATTCTGGGCCAAGCAGAACTAGGCATAGAATTGTATATTTAGAGATGGAAGGGGTCTAAGAGATCATCTAGTCCAACCCCCACTTTTTTTTACCAAAGAGGAAACTGAGGCCCAGAGAGACAGAGTCACTTGTCCAAGGTCACCAAAGTACTGAAAAACAAAGCTGAGATTCAAACCCAGATCCTCTACCTCCAAATTCAAGGCTTTTTCCAGGGTCTCCCAAGACTTCTGTCTCAAGGAAACACCTAATTCCTTTTCCACATGACATCCTTTCAAATACTTGGAAATAATGTTCATGGGCATCTCTCACCTATCCCTCATCCACATCTCTTCTTTGGGTTAAAAAATCTCCATTTCCCTCAAATGATCTTCCTTTGGGGCAGTCAACAATCCCTTCATCAGCCTGGTTACCCCTCCAGCTTATCAATGTCTTATCAGAGCTCTCCAACATTGTATTGTGGCCTTCTTCAAAAACCAGTAGTAATCCAGTCCTGAACCAGGGGGTTGGGGAGATCTCATGTGACCTGGGGATAGAGCCGTTACTAAGTACTTTCAGACATTCCTGGCCAAATGGCTACCGGGAAAGAGATGAGAGCTCTTATATCTGCCCAGGTGACTTGGAAACCTGGGCTCTCTCTCCAAGCGCAAAAGGGCCCTGGTACACACAGATATTGAGCTTTAGGGACCCGGATCATCTGAGGTCACTAAGAAACAGGACTGAGGATACAAGAAGACACCTGTATATGCGGTGGGCACACAGAATACAGGAACAGAGGCAAGCAGAACACCCAAGATAAGCAGGGATGGGGATGGCAGTGCGGTTCAGTTTAAATATGTCAAGAGACAGGCTTGTCTTCCGGCAGATTGGCCCCCTGCAAAGGCAGTTAAGTGTAGGCAGGCAGGGCACCTGTGGTCACCTGTGTCAAATTCCAGAAACCAGCTCTGGCAATGTGAACGCACACACAGGAACTCACACACACGGTTCCGGCCAACTGCAGCAGCCCAACAAACAAAGCCTCAACAGCGGCGGTGGCGGCGGCACACAGTCTGCATCTGACACACTGGGACAGCCTCTGATCCTCCAGTACTCTTCTGCATAGCGCCCAAGTGCTCACAGGCACTTGGTACACTCACACACACACACACACACACTCTCACACACACACACACACACACACACACACACACACACACACTCACATTCACACCAGGCTCTTCTGGGCGCTGTCCGCCACCCTGGAGGCCTCCGGATGCTCCCTCTCCCACCCCCAGCCCTCTCGCCAGGTCCCAGCCTCACCTTACGATCCCATACATGACCAGTACGTTGCCCAACAGTCCTACCACACACACAGCCGAGTAGAGAGCCGTGATAGCCACAGCCAGCGCGATGGACGCGGCGCTGCGGCCGCCCCCGGTCAGCTCCGGCTCCGGCTCCGTCTCCGACGCGTTGGCGCCCGAGCAGTTAGCGAGGAAATGGGGCGACTGCTCAGCGTCTGCCAGAAGGACCGGCTCCATGGCGGGCAGGTCGAATGAGAGAGCTAGGACTGACCGGGACGGGACTGGTGACGGGATGGGACGGGACGGTCGAATCGGGTCACTCCCTCTCTAGCAGACTGTAGCAGGGAGCCCAAGCGGACTGCAGTAACTGCCTACTGGGCGACCCAGTACGCAAGGCGGCCCCCGGGGGTTGCAGCGCTGTTCGGCGGGCGCGCTCAGCGCGTCCCGGCGCAGCCCTGGCACTCCCCAGCTCCGCTGCGGGGAAGGAGCGGCTGAGCCTGGAAGAGCTCCCCGACCCCGAGGCTGGCGCCCGGGATATCTCGCTCGTCCTTCGCCAGCCGCAGCGCCGCTTCCTCGGGCTCCCTCTCCAGCGTGCGCCCCAGCTCTGACTCGCCGTCGCTTCTAGCCCCGGCGCGATTTATTAGAAAACCTGCCGGCTCCTCAGACGTGGTGCACCACGTGAGCAGCTGCCAGGCTGCGGGGGCGGACTTTGCATCAGCCTGGCAGACCAGACCCCCACTCCCAACAGGTCCTGGTGCAGCCTGGAGAGCAATATGGGACTGCTTTGGATCTATTGATTATCTTCCAATTATCCCATATACGTCCTGTTTGTAGCTAGGCGTTCGAATGTTTTCTCCCCGTTAGACTGTGAGCTCCTCCAGAACAGGGACTGTCTTTTGCCTTTCTTTGTACCCCTAGCGCTTAGTAAAGGACTTGGCACCTAGTAGACACGTAATAAGTGTTCACTGACTGACTGACAAACATAATTCAACGCATGCCGTCGCAGGCTACCTGGTGCAAAACTCTAGCTTTGGAGACAGAGTATCCGGGTTCGAGTTCTGCCTCGGTCTCTCGCTAATGTGACCTTGGGCTAGTCATTTATTCTTACCAATTATATTTATATACAACTATCAAAAGATTATTTTATAAAACAAATTCGGAGACCCTGAGTTAAGAACCCATGGACCAGAGGTACTCTTACTTCTCTTTCAGTCCTGAATCAAGGGGAAGCAAGGAAGAAAACGTGCTGACTGGAGTCAGGAGGACCGAGGAAGCCCTGGGCCCCAACCCCAACGCAGATAGTCACCCTGTTAGACAGGGCAAGTCACTGAATCTCTCTGAGCCTCAGTTTCCCCATTTGTAAAATAAGCATAATGATAGCATCTCCCTCAGAGTTGTTGTGAAGATCAAGTGAGATAATATACATAAATAAATATGAGTTATTATTATGATTTTGTTGCAAGGTATTGCGCTCGGTAAGTGCTGGGGAACCGTGCATGAAATGAGACAAAAGAAGCCTTCAAGAACTTTACAGTCTTGGGGGAGAGGAGAAGGGAGTAATGGCAAGTTCACAAATACAAGTCTGGAGGTAAACAAGTCAGGGGAGAATGGACTGAGAGACTGGGAAGAAGACATCATTCACATCAAGAGTGCTGGGGAGAGGAAATCCGGAAAGGATCTAGGAAGCCTGAGCCAGGCCCTGAAGGAAGGGAAAGAAGGCAGCAGATCAAGATAAAGGGGAGACCAGACCAGATTTGCAAAGGCACAGAGGTGATGAAAAGGAGAAAGATGAGGCAGTAATTCAGCTCCACTGCAAGAAACGTCCAACCAGGCTAGGAATAAGCTTGGGCCAACTGGTGGGGGAGGCTCAGGAATAGTGAGGGAAACAGTCAGACCTGTGCTTTGAGAATCACCCTGGCTGCTGCATTAAGGCTGGATTGGAAAGCTGGGGAGGGAAGAGAAGCAAGTGATAGTGGGAGAGAGGTCCAGAGGCTGTTGTCTTTGTACATGCCAGAGGTGATGAGGATGTATGCTAGAGAAAGAAAAGAGAGCTGATTTTCGAGGTTGTAGAAAGTAGAACTGACAGGAGCCAGCAGCTGTCTGGATGTTCAGGACCAAGGAAAGAATCTAAGATGCTAATGAGCCTTTGAGCCTGGAGGAATGTTGTCAGAGTCTGGTGCTGGGATTAAAGGGGCTTTTCAAAAGAATCAGATGAACTTGTCATGGTAGAAAACAACAAACCCTTTCATGTCTCAGGCAGGGTTTGCTTTTTTGTTTTAAAATAAAATTGTATTTATTTTTTTAAATATTTCTAAATTACGTGGAAAAATTTTAACATTCATCTTTTTAAATTTTGAGTTTCAAATTCTTTTCCACCCTCCTATGCCTCTCCCCTCCTTGAGAAGTCAAGTAGTTTGATACTGATTATTTATAGATGTGAGGTTATAAAAAACATATTTCTATATTAGCCATGTTGCAAATGAAAACATCAGGAATGTTGCCAGGAGACTTTAGGCACCATACTCTTCAAGGCTATGGTAGGAAGAGGGAATTTCTAATGTCCTAGTACTTCTGCAGGTTAGGGTACTTCAGACACCTTGGGGATCAGAGCCCCTCAGATGTTTTATGGGGAGGAAAAGGATCTGCTCTGGCAGATGTGATTTATTTCTTATCCCTAAGGTTTGGGGTGGGGAGAAAGAAATCCAACAATCTAGGAAACTGAAAGATTAGCTCAGAATACAATTTTCCAGATATGGGGGAGGAGGGTTTCAAAGAAGCAGCAGGGCAAGTAGAAGGGGGTAGCAAGTAGGAGGAGGAGTCTGGAGAATAAACAGCCTGCCAAACAGAGAAAGACAAGATCAGAAAAATGAAAGGCTTTCCTGCCTATAACAAATGGGAAGGTGGTGGCACCATTAACAGAGAAGTTCAGGAGTTGGAGGAAGTGATGAGGCTAATTTTGAATATGATACCTTTCCATAAAGATGACAACAGGCTGCCCAAGTGGAACTGTCCAGCAGACAGTTAAAGATGTGGGTCTGGAGCTCAAAGAAGATAAATATCTAGCTATTGAATCAGCTCCACAGAAGTGATCATGAGAGCTCTAAGAGTGGATAGGACTGATTATTCATCTGTGATTTTACTTAGGCTGTAAGCTCTTTGAAGATGAAGGTTATCTTCTTCATCTTTGTTTCCTCAGAGTTTAGCCAAATGCATTTGCACATAGTAGGCACTTAAATTTTGAGTTAAATTTGTGAACTGAATAGGGACAAGAATCCTTAAGCCGGAGGATGATTGTTGCTATGTGCAGTTTTGACTATGTTCATAGACCACCAGAAGGGTCAAACTCAAAAGGAATGTGGCACACTGACTGTGTTGTTGTTGCTGGCCAGTCTTCAGGGATGTCCAACTCTTCATGACTCCAGTTGATGTTTTCTTGGCAAAGACACTGGAGCAGTTTACCATTTCCTTCTCCAGCTCATTTTACAGATAAGGAAACTGAGGCAGAGTGAAATGACTTGCCCAGGGTCACACAGCTAGTGTCTGAAGCCAGATTTGAACTCAGGAAGATGAGTTTTCCTGATACCAGGCCCAGTGTTCTATGCAGTGAGTCACCTAGCTACTCTGCATATTGACTTAGAAAATCCAAATTAACATTATCTTTGCTGTTGCTTAGCCCAAGTTTGATACCTCTGTATAGACTATCTTAGATGGAACCCCAGAATGTCAGAGGTGGGAGGGGTCTTAGAACATGAAATATTCAAGGGAGAAGGAGCCTTAAAGACAATTGAGTCTCATCCCTTCATTTGACATTGTAGCATACCGAGGGTCAATGAGCTAAGTGGATATTAGAGAATCATGTTAGCTTTCAAAACTTAATTATGGAACTGGTTTCTCGAACTGATCCAGTCATTCTGGAGACCAATTTGGAACTATGCCCAAAGGGCGATCAAACCATGCATACCCTTCGACCCAGCAATACCACTACTAGGTCTGTATCCCAAAGAGACCAAAGGAAAAGGAAAAGGACCTATATGTACATAAATATTTCTAGCAGCTCTTTTTGCATTTGCAAAGAATTAGACAATGAAGGGAGGCCCATCAATTTGGGAATGGCTGAACAAGTTGTGACATATGATTGTGATGGAAAGTTATTGTGCTTTAGGAAATGATGAGCAGATTTCAGAAAAACCTGGAAAGACCCATATGAACTGATGCAAAGTGAAGTGAGCAGAACCAGGAGAACACTGTATACATTTAACAAACAATACTGTACAATGATCAACTGTGAATGACTTAGCTATTCTCAGAACTATAATGATCTCAGACAATTCCGAAGGACTCATGATGAAAAACACTATCCACCTCCAGAGAAAGAACTCATGGAGCCTGAAACCAGATTGAAGCATACATTTTTTACTCTGTGTGTGTGTTTGGTCTGTGTTTTCTTTCACAACATGACTAAAATGAAAATAGGTTTTGCATTATTGTCCATGTATAATTTGCATCAAATTGCTTGCCATCAATAAAGAAGGGAAAGTGGGGAAGGGAGGGAGAGAACTTGAAACTTAAAATTTTTTTAAAATAATGTTAAAAATTGTTTTTACGTGTAATTGAGGGAAAAACAAAATATTGTCAAAAAATTAAATTTAAAAAGAAAAGAAAATGATTTCCTAGTGACAGTGTAGGGAAGAAGTACATTAAACTAGAAGTCAGTCAATTCATTCCATTTCCAACTTAACAATGAGTAAATACTTCCTCCTCCCTGAGCTTCAATTTCCTCATCTACAGGGTGTCCCTAAAGTCTGGACACATAGAAAATCTCATTAACTAGGCATGTTTCCAAGAAATTAAATGAGTGAAAATTTCAACAACATTTTATTTAATTAGCATAAATTTTAGCCGTGACAATTTCATATGGAATAAAAGCTTTCATTAGCTATTAGGGACTATTTCCATATTAATGAGATTAATTTAATTTAATTAATGAGATTTCCTATGTGTCTCCTATGTCTTCCTATGAAATCTCATTTATGCTAATTAAATAAAATGTTGTTGAAAATTTCATTCATTTAATTTCTTGAAAATATTCATAGTTAATGAGATTTTCTATGTGTCCAGACTTTAGGGACACCCTGTATGAAATGAGTTGGCTGGGCTGGTTCAACTCTAAAGTTCCTTTTATCTCTAGCATTACATATTCTGCAAGCTCCAGGATCCTACATTGTAAGGGCCCTCCCAGCTCTGACATCCTGAATTCTAAGGCCCCTCCTGGCTTTAATATCTTGTGTTCTAAGGGCCCTCCCAGCTCTGCCATTCTGTGTTCTAAGGTCACTCCCAGCTCTCACATCCTGCACTTTAAGGCCCCTCCCCATTTTAATATCCTGTGTTCTAAGGACCCTCCCAGCTCTGACATCCTGTGTTCTAAGGGCCCTCCCAGCTCTGACATTCTGTGTTCTAAGGTCACTCCCAGTTCTGTCATTCTGTGTTCTGAGGCCTCTCCCACCTCTGACATCCTGCACTCTAAGGCCCCTCCCAGTTTTAATATCCTGTGTCCTAAGGCCCCTCCCAGTCTGACATTCTGTGTTCTAAGGGCCCTCCCAGTCCTCACATTCTGAGTCCTAAAGGTCCTTGCATCTCTGATCCTTTGTGTTCTAATCCCTCTTCAAGCACTGACATTCTCTGTTCTAACATGATTCTGTATTTTTAAAAAAATAAGCTAGAAAGAAAGGAACACATCCTTTCTGCTGCCATATGGGGGTAATTTTCACATGGGAATTGATGATGAATCACCAAAAACATGCTGAATTTTTGCATGCTCCATTATGCAGCCCGCCACTATCAAGGTCAGTGGGATGATTGATGTCTCCAGAATTCTCTAATGGGTGTCCATTCCCAACTTCTAAAGCAATGGAATGAGAAAAAGCATGAACCACCCCCAAAATATCAGAAAGATGCAAGAAGCCAAATCCAGTCCCTCCCCCAAACCCAAAATTCTCAGGAGTCAAAACAAAAAGGAGATCCCTTAGGAAACTATTGAAAACGGTGCAAGTGGGAATGTGGGTCTTGCTTGCCAAAGAGAAGTCTATACGTGTGTCTGGGAGTGAACACAGTGACATTATCAGACTTAACCAGACATCTCCTTCATGTTTCCATTTCCCTTCACCCCATTTGACAGCACAAGCTACAGAAGAAACATAAAATGATGAGACCAAAATGAAAGCCGTAATAACCCTTTGCATTCATGTAGCATTTCACATTTCCAAATACATTTACATCCATGCTCTTGCTTTATCTGTCATCCCATGAAGTAGATATGGAGTGCAAATTCATTCAGCCCAATCCATGAGTCTGGTTACGTATACTTAATGTGGAAAAAAAATCTGCCCCTAGAACCTGAGATTGTCAGAATTAGTAGGCCCTTAGAGACCATGTAGGCCTGTTCCTGTCTGAAGTATGAACTAGAACATCCTCATATGCCATGAACTCAAGGCACTAATCTTCAGTGTTAATGTTTCTTCTTAAATTCTGGCACTCAGAACTATACTCCAGATATGGTCTGAATAGGGCAAGTTTAGCAGAATGGTCATTGTCCACCTCCTGGAAATTATTATGCATCTTCTATGTCTCCTAAGATTGCATTTAAGTCAAATACCAGCTCAGAAACTTAGAAGCTTCAGGCAAGTCACTTCTTTCCATGTCTCAGTTCCCTCTTCTGTATAATAGGAATAATATTTGCACTGCCTAACTCACCAGGTTGTTATGAAGAAAGCACTTAGTGAGCTGGAAATCACGTAGACATGGAAGCTTTTGTTGCAGTGTAAGCCACAGCCGACATGTCCAACTCACTGCCTCCAAAACTTCCCAGTGCTGCCAAACCAGACTAACATGGAATTGGACAACGTTTAACAGAAATAAATAAAATACAACACAATACAGATAATATTAATTTGTGGTTTTCTAAGTCAATATGTATTAAGCTAGGAATATCCAAGGCAGCCCTTTCTGTTGCTGGACAGATCCAATTAGAAGTCCTTCCAGCTAAAATCTACCTCCCTGAACACTGTACCACAGTAACAGTAACATTGTGCAATGACGAACTTGGATAGACTTAACTCTTCTCCACAATGCAAGGATCTAAGACAATTCTAAAAGATTGAAAATTGGAAATGTTATCCACAAACAGAGAAAGAACTATGGCGTTTGAATATAGATCAAAGCATAACGTTTTCTCTGTTTTTTCTTTCTCATGGTTTTTCCCTTTTGTTCTGATTCTTCTTTCACACCATGACTAATGTGGAAATATATTTAATATGATTGTACATGTATAACCTACATTAGATTGCTTGCTGTCTTGGGGAGTGGAGAGGAGAGGGAGGGACGGAGAAAAAAATTTGGAACTCATAAAAGTGAATGTTGAAAACTATCTTTACATGTAATTGGAAATAAATAAAATACTATTAAGTGGGGGAAGAATCTATCTCCTAGGTAAAAAATCTGAGTTTTCCCTTCTGAAGCCCCCCCCAAACAAGTCTAATTCATGTTAACCCTTCACATGCTGGAAGATAGCTATCATAACTTTCCCAAGTTTTGTCTTCTTCAGAATGAACATCCCCAGTTTTTTCAACTAACCCTCTTGTATAAGTAGGATTTCCATTCCTCTTGATATTCTGGCCTCTCTCTTTTGAGCACAATGCAGCTTTTCTTTTTTTGTTGTTGTCGTTGTTTTGAATTATATGTTTTCCATTTACATGTAAAAATAGTTTTAACATTTATTTTTTAAAAATTTTGAGTTCCAAATTCTCTCCCTCTCTTCCTGAGATGGCAAGCAATTTGATAGGTTATACATGCGCAATCATGCAAACATATTTCCATATTAGTCATGTGAAAGAAAATATACACATACACAACATCACAAAAAAAAAATAAAGTGAAAAATAGTATGGTTCAATCTGCATTCAGACTCCATCAATTCTTCCTCTGAAGGAGGATAGTCCCTGGAATTGTCTTAGTTCACTGTATTGTGAAGAATGGCTAGGTCATTTACAGCTGATCATTGTACAATATGACTGTTGCTGTGTATACTGTTCTCCTAGTTCTGTTCACTTCACTCTGCATCAGTTCATGTAAGTCTTTTCAGGTTTTTCTTGGCGGGGGGGATAAGGGGAGGCTATTGGGGTTAAGTGATTTGCCCAGGGTCACAAAGCTAGTAAGTGTCAAATGTCTCTGGCTGGATTTGAACTCAGGTCCTCCTAACTCCAGCAGCTGTGCTCTATCCACTACTCCTCTTAGCTGCCCCTTTCCAGATTTTTCTGAAAGCATCCTGCTCATCATTTCTTATAGTATAATGTAGTTATCCCTTCCACATTGAGACTTTCTTCATCATGGTTTCAATATATCATGGGGTAGCATAAGAAATCAAATGGGAATTTGGGGGGGGAGTTTTGCAGAAGCTGCAGACAACAGGTGAGAGCCAGAAGACAACACAGACCCTATGACCAGATACTTAACCCAAATTTTACAATAAGGTACTGTAAACACCCCATAAAAGAAAAAGAAAAAATTCAGACTTCTCTGGTACAAAGAGAAGGCCAAAAAATTATGCAGATTTTCCAGCTTGTAGGGGTGCTACACCCCCAACTCCCATGATATAGAACAGATAATTGCATTCCATTATAACCATCTACTACAACTTTTGTTCAGCCATTCCCCAATTGATGGGCATCCCCTCAATTTCCAATTCTTTGCCACTACAAAAAGCCACTATAAATATTTTTGTACAGATATGTCTTTTTCCTTTTTTAAAAAATTATTTTGGGATACAGACTTAATAGTGGTGTTGTTGGATACAAGGATATGCACAGATTTATAGCCCTTTGGGTATAGCTCCAAATTGCTCTCAAGAAGGCCCATAACTCCACCAACAGTGCATTAGTGTCTTAATTTTTCCCACATTCCCTCCAACATTTCTCATTTTCCATTTCTGTCATATTAGCCAATCTGATAGGTGTGAGCTGATAACTCAGAATCATTTTAATTTTCGTTTCTCTGATCAATAGTGATTTGGAGCGCTTTTTTTCTTATAAATATAGTTTTGATTTCTCTGTCTAAAAACTATAGGTTCATATCCTTTGATCATTTATCAATTGGGGAATGTATTCTTAGAAATTTGGGGTGTTTGTATTCCTACAAATTTGACTCTGTTCTCTATGTATTTGAGAATTGAGGCCTTTATCAGAGATACTCATAAGAAAATTTCCCGGCTTTCTGCTTTTCTTCCAATCTTGACTGTATTGGTTTTGTTTTTACGAAACCTTTTTAATTTAATATAATCAAAATAATCCATTTTACATTTTGTAATGCTCTCTATCTCCCGTTTGATCATGAATTCTTTCTATCTCTATAGATCTGACTGGTAAACTATTCCATGCTCTCCTGATTTACTTATGGTATCACCCGTCATGTCTAAATCATATGCTCATTTTCATTGTATCTTTGTATATGGGGTGAAATGTTGGTTTATAGTTTTCTGTCAAATTACTTTCCAGTTTTCCCAGAAGTTTTTGTCAAATAGTGAGTTCTCGTCACAAAAGCTTGTGTCTTTGGGTTTATCAAACACTAAATTACTATGGTAATTTACTCTTGTGTCTTGTGTACCTTATCTATTCCATTGATCCACTGTTGTATTTCTTAATCTGCACCAGATGGTTTTGATGATTCCTGCTTTATGATACAGTTTTAGATCTGGTACAGCTAGGCCACCTTCCTTCACATTTTTAAAATTAATTTCCCTGATATTCTTGATCTTCTGTTCTTCCAAGTGAATTTTTTTATTATTTCTTTCCAGCTCCATAAAATAATTTTCGATAGTTCAATTGGTATGGCACTGAATAAGCTAATTAATTTAGGTGCTCATGAGCAATAGTTTTCCAGTTGTTCAGATCTGACTTTATTTGTGTGAAAAGGGTGTGGTTGTGTTCCTATAGTTGTTGGGTTTGTCTTGGCAGGTAGACTCCCAACTACTTTATATTATTTACAGTTATTTTAAGTGGAATTTCTCTTTCTATCTCTTGCTGCTGAACTTTGTTGGTAATATATAGAAACGTAGATGGTTTATGTGGTTTATTTTATATCCTGTAACTTTGCTAAAGTCGCTAATTATCTCAATTAGTTTTTTAGTTGATTTTCTAGGATTTCTAAGTATACCATTGTATCACCTACAGAGAGTTATAGTTTTGTTTCCTCATTGTTTATTGTAATTCCTTCCATTTCTTTTTCTTTCCTTATTGCTATAGCTAGCATTTTCAGCACAATATTAAATAATAGTGGTGATAATGGGCATCTTTGCTTTACAACTAATCTTGGCAGACTTTTAGCTTATCTCCATCAAAGACAGTGCTTACTGATGGTTTTAGGTAGATACTATTTATCATTTTCAGGAAAGATTCATTTATTCCTATGATTTCTAGTGTTTTTAATAGGAATGGGTGTTGTATTTTTGTCAAAAGCTTTTTCTGCATCTATTGAGATAATCATATAGTTTCTCTTAGTTTTGTTGTTGATATGATCAATTATGCTGATAGTTTTCCTGATATTGAACCAGTCCTTCATTCCTGGTATAATTACCACTTGGCCATGGTGCATAAGCTTTGTGATGTATTGCTGTAATCTCCCTACTAGTATTTTATTTAAATGTTTTGCATCAATATCCATTAGGGAAATTGGACTACAGTTTTCTTTCTCTGGTCTGTCTGTCCCTGGTTTAAGTATCAGAGCCATATTTGTGTTATAAAAGGAATTCAGGAGGACTCCTTCTTTGCCTATTTTTCCTAATAGTTCATATAGTATTGGAATTAACTGCTGTTTAAATGTATGGTAGAATTCACTTGTGAATCCATTTGGTCCTCGAGATTTTTTTTCCTTAGGGAACTCACTGATGACTTGTTCAATTCCTTTTTCTAAGATAAGGTTATTTAAGTATTCCATTTCCTCTTCTGTTAATCTGGGTAATTTATATCTTTGTAAACATTCAGCCATTTCACTTAGATTATTAGAATTATTGGCATACAGTTGAGCAAAATAGCTCCTCATAATCACTTTTATTTCAATCTTTATTACTGGTGAATTCACCTTTTTCATGTTTGATACTGGTAATCTGGTTTTACTTTTTTAAAATCAAATTAATCAATGATATGTCTACTTTATACAGTTTTTACGCATGAAACCAGTTTCCAATTTTTATTTATTAGTTCAATGGTTTTTTTACTTCAAATTTTATTCATCTCACTTTTGATTTTCAGGATTTCCAATTTGGTGTTTAACTGGAGACTTTTAATTTGTTCTTTTTCTAGTTTTTTTTAGTAGCATGCCCAATTTATTGACCTACTTTTTCTCTATTTTATTGATGTAAGCATTTCAAGACATAAATTTTCCGTAAGTACTGCTTTGACTGCATCCCATAAATTTTGGTATGTTGTCTCATTGTTGCCATTCACTTAGATGAAATTATCGATTGTTTCTATGATGTGTTGTTTGACCTACTCATTCTTTAGGATTAGATCACTTAGTTTCCAATTAATTTTTAATCTATGTTTCCATAGACCATTATTGAATGTAATTTTTATTGTCTTATGATCTGAAAAGGATGCATTTGATATTTCTGCTTTTCTGCATTTGGTTGTGATGTTTTTATGTCCTAAGACATGGCCAATTTTTTCTAGGTGCCATGTGCCACTGAGAAAAAGGTATTTTCCTTTCTATTACCATTCAATTTTCTCCAGAGGTCTATCATAGCTAACTTTTCTAAAATTCTATTCATTTCATTAACTTGTTTCTTGGTTTTGGATGTTGTTAAATTTATCTAGTTCAGGGGGGCGGAGCCAAGATGGCGGCGTAAGAGCAGCAACATATCACAGCTCTCACATAGCCACCCCAAAATACCCATAAAATATGACTCTAAACTAATTCTAGAACTCCAAAACGCACACAAATATACTTTCCACTAAAGTTAGCTCAGCTACGAGGAACCATATCAACACTGCGAACCGAAACCAGCCTGGCCTGAAACCTTGGCTGTGCCTTAGGGGTGGCTGGACGAGAGGAGCCGAGCCCCAGCTGGAGCTTCAGGTGAGTGGATTGGCAGCAGCTGCGGCAGTATCCAGAACTAGGTCACTGGGACTTGCAAGGTCGTGGGAGAAAAGCGGTCCAGCCAAATTGCCTAGAGGGCTGAGAAGCAGAAAGTGGAGGTCCTACACCTGCCTCCACATTGCTGCTTCAGAGCTCTCGGCCTGCAGACTGCAGGGGGACCAAGCGATCATTCAGAGGCCAAATGCTCTCGTGTTGAGCAGCCTGGATCCAGATCGTGGTCTTGGGCTTTGGTCCTGTGATTTGTTTTTATTCAGTGAGCTGGAAGTGGTAGAGGGACCCAGCAACTTCCTAAGAGCTCCAGCAGCTGGGAGGACACCAGCGATTTGGGACAGAGCTTTCCCCTCTGGAAGCAGAGCTCCACAGAGATTAAAAAAAAAAATCATGGACTGACCAACCATGAATAAGAATAAGCATAAGAAGCAGGGTAAAAACAGCAACCAAACCCTAGATTCCTTCTATGAAGAAAAGAAGGACCAAGGCAGAGAGCTGCAGGAGGACAGCACAGCCAGAGCTCCCCCACCAGGGGCTTCCAATAAACATGAAGATTGTCTTAAAGCTAGAGATCAGCTGAAGAAGGATTTTGAAAACCAAATGAGAGAAGTGGAAGAAAAATTGGGAAGAGAAATAAGAATGTTGCAAGAAAATCATGAAAAGAGAGTCAGCAATCTGACTGAAGAAATTAACACCCTAAAAAACAGATTA
>JAQQSU010010209.1:0-12485 GCA_028627135.1 Pseudochirops cupreus | reverse complement strand
TATTGTACAATGTGAAAGTATTTGCAGATCCTATACATGATTGCACACCACCATGGAGGAGGGGGGAAGGGAGGGGAGAAAATCTGAAACTCAAGTGATTGTGGAACTGAATCTTGTAAATTAAAAGTAAATGAGTAAATAAAAAAAATTTAAAAAAAAAGAAGCCTAAAAATTCAAATTACAAATTATCTCCCTCTCTTCTGCTCTGCCCCCCTTGAGAAGGCAAGCAATTTGATATCAGTTGCACATGTGAAGTCATGCAAGATACAATTCCATGTTAACCATGTTGCAAAAGAAAACAAAGAAAAAAGAATGTAAAAAAGATTATGCTTCAATCTACGTTCAGAGTTCTTGAGTTCTCTCTCTGTAGGTAGATAGCATTTTTCATTTTGGATCCTGTCATGGATCATTGTATTGATTAAAGTAGCTAGGTTATTCAGAGTTAATTGTCCTTACATTGTTGATGTTATTGTATACACTGGTCTCCTGATTGGTATGTATTTACTTCACTTTTCATCAGTTCCTATAAGATTTCCCAGGTTTTTCTGAAACCACCCAGTCATCATTTCTTATAGCACAATAGTATTCCATTACAATCACATAGCACAACTTGTTTAGTCATACCCCAATTGACTGGCATCCCCTTGATTTCTAATTCTTTGTCACCACATAAAAAGTTCCTGTAAATATTTTTGTACAAATAGATTCTTTCCTTTCTCTTTGATCACTTTGGGATACAGATCTAGTAGTGGTATTTCTGGGTCAAAATTGTTCACAGTTCTATAGCTCTTTGAGAATGGGTCCAAATTCTTGCTAGATTACTAGATTACTAGATTACAACTCCACCAACAGTACATTGGTGTTCCTATTTTTCCATATCCCCTCCAACATGTATCATTTTCCTTTTTTGTCATATTAGCCAATCTGACAGGTATGAGATGATACCTCAGAGTTGCTTTAATTTGCATTGCTCTAATAAGTAGTGATTTTTGGAGCATTTTTTCCATGTGGTCATTAGTAACTTTGATTTCTTCTGAAAACTGCCTGATCATTAGCCTTTGACCATTTATGAACTGGGAGAATGGCTTTCATTTTTATAAATTTGTATATAGATTTGAGAAATGAGTCCTTTATCAATGAAATGTGCACTAATTTTTTTCCCACAGTTTTCTACTTTCCTTCTAATTGTAGTTGCATTAGTTTTGTTTATAGAAAAGTGTTTTTTTTCATTTCATGTTATCAAAATTATCAGTTTTACTTGCTTCAATCCTGTCTATCTCCTATGGCTGGGTGATCCTGTGAAGGTCATTGTCTCACCATTACCACAACTCATGCTGTTGGTGCCAGGGCACTACTGTTTTCTCATGGTTTTGCTGTGGTAAGGGTTGTCCAAGGGTCACTTTTCACATCACTGCCTCTCGCTAATTGACTAGGGCCATGTGCTCCTTTATTGCTCTTTCAAAGAGAGGTTATTGCACCAGATCCTACCCCATAGCAATTTATCCAAGTTAAAACATAAAGGTTCAAACATGTAATAAATTTAATAAAAATTATTAAAATGCAGCAGTCAGTCCTCCCAAAGCAACTACCAAAGTGATTAAAAAGAAGTTCAGGATAAAAGCTTCTGGCAAGGAGTTTCCCTGATATTTCAGGAGCATTTCATCAAGGTCCTAAAAATTACTTGTTAAATTTTTCTTCCCCAAAGCTGGGTCCCAGATCAATCTAACAGGGACATAAAGTTAAAATCAAATTACCCTAAGTCAAACCACAGCTTCCTTGTTCATAACTGTCCTGGCTTCTGGTGGTGGAGTTAGGGGGTTGTGATGGTAGTAGGGCATGTGGGTGTGTATGTGTGTGTTTGTGTGCGCGTGTATGTTTGTGTGTGTGTGTTTGTGTGTGTGCGTGTGTGTTTAGGGGGATATGGGTGCTAGAAGATGAACCCATGCCTCCTCAGTTCCAGCAGTATGCCAGACCATAGCAATAAGCCTAAATTCAGGAGCTGGTGTCAGATGCTTTGCTGAAAGACACAGTTATTCTAGCTGTTTCTGTCTAACATTTCTCATTTTCCTGTTAGGGCAAGAGAATCACCACAACCAGCCTATATCAGAGGTAACACAGTTGTGGATGATAGTGAAATCCAAACCATCCCTATGGGTAGCAGAGATACAATGAAGTTATAATTATTAGGGATTAACCTTAGGCTGTGGAAATCAATGTCAAGGATCAATGGATAGTAGTTAAAAACTGGACAGATACCTAGGGGCCTTCTGGTGCAAGTCCCTCCTTATATAGATAATAAAACTCAGTTCCAAAGAAATAAAATTATTTGCCCAAGGTTGAAAATGGTGTCAGAACTGTGACTGAAACTTGGTATCCCAGTATTCTCTTTAACTATCATTATTTCTGTGGGAAATAACTGTACCGAGTTCCAGTTAAAAACTGATTTTTGGAACACAGCGACTTCATAAATTGAAGATTACCAGTAATAATGGCCCTTTAGAGCCCTGTCAAGAGCATTTACCCATTGCAGTAGAGAGGAAAAACTATGAAGCAGACAGTTCTGCCCACCCTCTTCACATAACCATTCCAGCCCCAAACTTTTCTGGGCTCCTGAAGAAAAACTTTTAGGGCTAAAAAGAATGAATCTTAAGTCGTTGAATTTTTAAGATTGAATTTCACTTCTATAACCATTTAAGTAGAGAAGGGTAAGCAAGATTGTGCTATGTTAGAAATACAAAGAAAACAACCCACAAAATGAAAGACCTAGCCTTAGTTAGGAGACTTATTGGAAGGTAGGACAGGGGAAACAAACAAAATGAATGTACACAACTAAGGACATACTGAATATTCTGTTTTGGGATCTGACCTGTGTTTCACTGATATAAGGAACTTCCAGTAAGAAAATTCCCTCTACCAATGGCAATAAACACTTGCAACTTAGAGTCTTAGAGAGTCACTTTGGGGCACTAAGAGGTTAAGTGACTGGCCAAGGGTGGTATAGCCAGCATGTGTAAGAGGAGGGGGACTTGAACTGACTTCTGTGACTCTCAGTATGAATGTCTATCCATTAAACCTTGCTGTACATATAGATCTATATCTATCTATGGATACATACACGTACAAACATTTATTAAGCACCTACTAGCCGGGCACAGGGCAGCCAGGTGGCACAGTGGATAGAGAACTGGGCCTAAAGTCAGTATGACTCACCTTCCTAAGTTCAAATCTGACTCCAGACACTTTCTAACTGTGTGACCCTGGGCAAGTCCTTTAACCCTGTTTGCTTCAGTTTCCTCATCTATAAAAATGAGCCAGAGAAGAAAATGGCCAACCACTCCAGTATCTTTACCAAGGAAACCCCAAATGAGACCATGAAGAATGAAACTGAACAGCCACAAACAACAAAGCCAAGTACAAACACAAAAAATGAAACATTCCCTCCCTGTCCTCAAGGAGCTTATTTAGTTAGAGGAGACATGTTCATATATAAGTATATAAAGAACAAGGGATAGAGAACTAGAATTGTGATTTCATTGCCACAGGGAATTTCCAGTCTAGAAAATTTCATCTACCAATGTAGGTCAGCACCTTTTCTGCAATTTAGAGTTTGAGGGAGAAGCCTGAGAAGTTAAGTAACAGCTGGAAAGTGTCAGAATCCAGGTTTTTCTAACTTCAAAACCCTTTGTCAATCTACTACATCAGCCTGCCTGTCCTACAGACAAAATACAAAATAGTTAAATATGAGGTACTTAATGAAAAAAGGAACTAACATTTGGGGGAATCAGGAAGGCATCCGTGGAGAGGGTGGTGCCTAAACTGAATTAATAAGGTAATTTCTGAGCCGGAACATTAGCAACTGGAAGGATAAAGATGGGCCTAAACGCACGAAGAGTGGGGAAGACAGTGAATTTCAGGGTAGGGAGAACTGCCAAGCATTTGTCAAAAATCACAAACCATCTCGACCGTCTCCTTGTGAGGCGAACCCTGACCACAAATGTCCTTTGCCAAAAAAGAGCCAAAGGTTCCCAGATGTGCTCAGCAAGGTATTTGGGGAGGCTCAGGCCAGATGGCAAATAGCCCCCTTATGGTTCTGTTTAAAAGTGAGGTAAGAAAGGGTCTCCACCTTCCAGCTGGAGCCTAGTCTTCAGTTTCCCAGGCTGTACTTGAAGAGAAAACTCCCCCTACAGCTCTGGCTCTCCACAGGGAGGCATCACCTCTCTGCTCTTTTTCTCTGATAAGGAAGATCTGTGTTTCAGCCCTAAGCTTTCCTCTTTCCTTCTTTATTCTAGTTTTTTGTTTTTTGGTTTGTTTGTTTTTTTAGCAACCTAGGATCACTATATTTCAAATGCCTTTGAGGGATGAAGAGATATTTCTACCTACAAAGATTTATTTGGTCAAGACGTGACTGTTCCAATGATATACTAGCTAACATTTTTTACCCCAATCACTACAAAGCAATATAACATTTCCCTAAATTATGCTTTTTATAAATGTAGTTGTGAGTATATAGATATCCACCAGAGGGCAGCCTTCAATCAATAATAGTTAAGAGCCTTTCAACAGGCCTGGACTAAGAAATCCCTAAGGTGGTCAGTGGGTGATTCAAGTCTTTTGTTGGATTTAGAGATTTAGACAGTGCTCTGTGGTGCAGGGATATTGATGAATATTGCATATTTGGAGTAAGCACAGTAATTAATAATTGAATATCCTTCCTCTCCTGCCTCAATCTATGCACTTTTTTCTTGACTGAGGAGGGCACGCTACAAAGGAGGGACGGTGATAACCACCATCATGATTAAAAAAGAAGGGGATGCAAAAATCTGCCAATCTTATTGTCTTTATGCTATTATAAACCCAGTAAGGGCAAAATCCTGAAAATTCATTATAGCAGCATTCTAAAACTGGAAACTACCTCCTAGTTCTGGCTTTGCTACTAATTATTAGAGCTAGGTAGGTAACCTTGGATAAGTTTCTTCTTTTTCTCTAGGACTTAGTTTCTCCACTAATAAGTGGATGAAACTAAAGTCTCATTCAATTTTAATATCTTGTGGTCCCCTGCTCATCAACTGTTAAGCAACATTTATATCTTACAGAATAGTTCTTGAGGGGTTGAGCTTACACATGGAAACTGCACCAGAATTCTGCGGTCTATACTGAAAGCTGGCAAATACCTACAAGGTTGAAGAATCCCCTAGGATTTGCAGCATGTTGTCTTTCATAGTTCAGAGACTTCCATTCCATCCCACTCTATCTCAATGCAATGAACCAAGAGAAGATTCAAGGAAGAGAGCATAATATCTGTCTTCAACTATTTGAAAGGTTGTCATATGGAAGAAGAGTTAGACTCTTACCCTGTGTAGTTCTAGAAAATAAAACTAGGACTAGGGAGGGGAAAATTGGGGAGGTGGTATTTGGGTTAATATAAGGAAGACCTTATTCTTTTACACAATGAGAGTTATACAAAAATGAGGTAGTAATTTCTTTGATCCTGGAAATATTCAATCAGAGGTTAGATATTTAGTCCTAAGGATGTTACAGAGGTGATTAAGGCTAAACGTAAGAAATTTGGGCTCAAGATCACCACTTAAGTTTTTTTTTCCCAGAAATAGTTTATGAAAACACATAAGAATTATAATCTGATATGGTAGAACAGTCATTTGCTTAGGTAAAATCCAGAATCTTAAGTCTCAGAGTAAGACCAAAAGGTGAACAAAACAAAATAAACATGGTCCTAAAATCAATTTTCACATTTAGGATTGTAGGGTAACTCAAAGACTGGGTGATTTATTACTGACTACATCAGCTTGTGAAAGGCAGAATATGGATAAATAGGGTAGAGGACAGTGTATTTGCTTGCTTAGATTAATTCACATGCCAAAAGCATCTTGGAAGTGAATAGATTTCATAACCCACAAAGCTTTAGTGGTGTTATTTTGACAGTCCCCTGTAATGGGCCTCAGAGCACAGGATTCCCGTAATTGGTAAAACAGGAATTATTACAAGCAATTTTTAATCCTAAATCAGAGAGTTGCCTGGCACAGTAGATTTTAACACAGCACCAAATATAGTAAATCCAAAGGACGGACTTGATATTAACTTGGGGACAGTTTGCTACTCTTTTGTCCTAACTTAACTCTTTAACTCTTTAACTTTTGTCCTAACACTCTAACTTAATGTAGTGGCTTATGAACTTAGTTGTGGTTAAAGAGCCAACAATGTGCAATCATCAGGAAAGTCTTTCTGGTAACAATACTCTCACAAAGAGGAGACAATATGGCCAACAACTGGTTCTGAAGAGGTAGCACTTCAGCTGAAGACTATAGTTAAGGTAAATTAGGTGACAAACATACAAAATAATCCAATGGGATATGGGGGTGAGAGTATGTGGATAGAAGTGGCAGAAACAAAATACTTAGTGGGGAGCAGAGCCCTGTAAAAGAGTTCAATGACATCAGCCTCCAGTATCTGTGTTCCTAGTGTCAGAGGGGCATCCATGGTCTGTTCCTCCATATATGTGTTAACCAGTGCATCATGCATGCCTCCTCCATAACAATGCTTACGAGCTACATATGTTCCCAATTTGTGTGTTCCTCTAGGTTTATGGAATAAGATGTTTTATTGCTTCTTTTCTTACTATTCTATCTCATTAAATGCCTTTGCTTTGAATTAATTGTGTCCTCTGGCTGAACTACTAAAAGTAAACACATCAGTAGAGCCTTATAAGATGCAGTTTTAAGTGGATGTGGACCCACAGAATACTTTGAACCTAAGTGAGCTTTTCTGGTTGACCCAGGTGAAAAAGAGGAGTCTCCCAGGTGCCATGGAATTATATGATTTTTAGAGTCAATGTCTTAGAGATCATCTTGATTTCTTGTTCAATTGGTCTGACTATTGAGGTTTTCTTGGCAGAGGTGCTGGAGGGGTTTGCCATTTCCTTCTTCAGCTTGTTTTACAGATGAGGAAACTGAGGCAAACAATTAAGTAACTTGCCCAGGATCACATAGCTGGTAAGTGTCTGAGGTCAGATTTGAATTTAGGAAGGTGAGTTTTCCTGACTTTAGGCCCAGCACTCGATCCATTTCACCACCTAGCTTTCCTTCATCATTTTGACAACTTCCATTTTAGACATAAAGAATGGCTACATCATTTGCTCAAGGAACTGGCATTTGAGCTCAGACCATCAGCCTACAAATTCAATACTTCTTTAAGCACAGCACTTGAGCCAGGTCTTAAAAGATGGCTAGAATTTGGATAGATAGAGAAGAGATAGTGCATTTGGACAGGGAGACATTAAGAGGAAAGGCGAACAGGGGACAATGTACATGGTGTATATTAGAGCATCCTTGGGGAATGAGGTGGGTAAAATTAGTTAACAGACATCTGAGTCCCTATTGTGTGCTGGAAACTGCAGAATGATTGCAAAAGAAATGACAGCAATTCCACCTGTCTCCATAGAGTTTTAATAACCTGAAGGCAGATTCATTACACAGCAAGACATTATGCTATAGTGAAATGTGCTTTCTCTTACAGTCAGAGACCTGAGTTCAAATCATGACTGCGCTGCTTGCTTCACATATGACCTTAACTGCAAGGGAATCTAAGCTCCTTGGGAATGGACACTGTTTGTGTCTTTGTATGCATAGCACCTAGCACAGAGTAAATATTTAACAAATTCTTACTAAAATGAATTGATTCACCTTGAATAAGTCACTAAACTTTCGTGGGCTTCAGTTTTCATATCTAAGACGAAGAATTGTTCTATACTCTCTAGGAGCCATTCCTACTCTAAATTATAGGATTTATTACCTATTCATTGGTCACATGGAACCATTTCTAGCTTTTCCTCACCAATATTTCTCATGTTCTGATTGGAGGGCTAGAGGGTAGAGTACCAAACTCCTTCCTAAGACTTCCTTTAAAGAAGGCAGAAATTGGACTTCCAACTCACTCCACTCTCTCCACTCTCCAGTTTTGCTGGGTTTCAACTCCATAGAACTAGATACTTGCTAGTTCCTATTTCTCCTCCCCCAGCTTCCTTTTGTGTTTTGTCTTCCTTCATTAGATAGTGAGCTCCTTGAGGGCAAGGTCTTTTTCTTATTCTTATCCCCAGTGTTTAACACAGTATTTGGTACATTGTAGGTGCTTAATAAATATTTATTGAATTAAATTGAATTGGGAAGAGGGCTGTGCAAAAGCTACAATGGTGATACAAAATTTTTTTAAAAAATTAAATACTAGCCAGATATCACAAAATCTGCCCAATGATGATGCTGCATAAGTTGCCTATAGACATGCTTGAAGATAGTCCATGTTCACTAAATGGAGATCATTTTGCATGTTTCTAAAGAATATTCACAAATGAGAGATTAAAAAGCTCTCTCTCTCTCTTTCTCTCTCTCTGTCTCTGTCTCTCTCCCTCTCTCTCCTCTCTTTCTCTCTCCCTGTAAGTTTTTCAACTATGTGCTGAAGAGTGAAAATCTTTAAATATTTCTGCTTTTGCTCAAGCACACTTTGGCCTTAAAGTGAGAGTTGAAATCAACATTCTTTTAAGTTGTTCCACAGAGTAGTGGAACCTTATTCATCTCCTTCCTTCTCTCTCTCTCTTCTCCCCTCTCAAAAAAAAATCTCTTCCTCTTCCTTCCAACTGGCTATGAGCCCTTACATGTGCTCTGATGGAAATAACCCCATAGTTGCATAATTCTAGTGACCCTTACCCACTATTTATGCTCTAGGCTGCCCATTCATTGTGAAACAACTCAGAGGCCACAGCTTGTCAAATTTTGGCAAGCTTAGTAGAAGAGAATGCAGCTGTTCAGCCCCACAGGTCTGAAGATTTGGTGTTATCAAGATGTGTCTGGCTGGCTATTCTCCACATCCCTTTTGTCCCCCCCACCCACCAGAAAAAAAGGCTTTCCTATCCAAAAACAGAAACAGGGAACCCCACAGTCACAGAGGGAGCCATGACTGCCATTGTAACAAGGAATCCTGCATAACAAGCCACGGACAAGCCACAATAATTTAAGATGGCCTAAAACTGGAGAAGTGACAGTTCTTTGGCTGGGAGCCTTGGCTGATTCAGGCTCTCAGTCATTAGCTACCTATCCAGGGACAATACTCTGAACTATTATCAGGTCCCCTAGATTATACCATCTCACTTTCTGCGGACATTTCTCTATTAAGTAGAACCCTCTCCTGGCAACAAAGAAAGCTGTTCATCCTTTCATTTTGTAAAGCAGCTACTCCAAAGCCCACACTGGTTTTCTCTCTTTATGCAGGCCTTTAATTTCTTCCCAAGAAAAATTTATGCTTCACACCTGGCCCTGTTAATAACATGAAAAGGCCCTCGGTTCCCCTTAACAAGGCTATGGGTGGACAAGGAAAGATGGGAAAGGAATATCACACAGAGATAGCCACTTGGTGGAATGGAGTATTTCAGATCATACTAGCCTGTGGGGATACTTAGAAAGTACTGGCAAAAAAAAAAAAGATCTTCACTTTCATTAAGCAGCAAGACGGTTTGCCTACTCTTGCTGTTTCATGTGACACCTATTCAGAAGATGTGTTACAAATTGGAAGCATCTCTTATATCAGAGCGGAGAGCTCAAACTGTTCCCTCACTTCCCTACAATCTGCATTTCCATAATTTGTTGGCCACATGGAGCCATTTGTTCAGGCATCTATGCATCATAAAGATCCCATTTCCCTTCCCCAATATTGACTTGCTAAAAAGCATTAGCTTTCTCGCTCACTTAAATCAAGCATTTCAAGTGAAAATGATCTCTCTTTTTCTGTTTCAAATAATTAGAACTGCTATTCCAATATTCACATTCTACCAAGCCTAGTTCCCCTAAATTTTTCATATGCCAATATAGCTTTTACTTTGGCACTTTCCAAGATAAGAGTTTATTCTTTCATTTTCTAATAAAGTTGAGAGGAAATTCAGGGACAAAAAAAAGACTGAGGAAAATCATGCTAAAAGTTTGGAGATTTGGGTTCTAGACCACCTTTTCTGCTAGCTAGTTATGTGACTAGGTACAAGTCATGTAACTGTTCTGGATCTCAATAGTTTCATTTTGAAGATAAGATATTTGGATAGATAATTTCTAAAGTTCCTTCTGATTCTAAAATACTATCATTATATTGGGTGTGGGTAGCAGAAGATAAGGCAAATATGATGAAAAATAATAGAATGGAAGGGGAAAAAATACAAGGCCTAAATAGAAGGGGAAAATAGAACAATGTCAATGTCTATTAAAGTAGATTTGTTTCATGTTATTCTAAGAGTGCACAGAATTATAGGTCAAAAAGTACTCATTGGGAGTGGAGCCAAGAAGGTGGAGTAAGAGCAGGGACTTGCTTGAGATCACCCCAAAACCCTACCAAATACCTATTAAAAATGACTCTGAATGGGCGGCTAGGGGCACAATGAATTGAGAGCCAGCCCTGGAGTCAAATGTGGCCTTAAGACACTTAACACTTACTAGCCATGTGACTATGGGCAAGTCATTTAAACCTAATTGCCCTGCCTTCCGTCCTCCAAAAAGAAAAAAAAAATGACTAAACATATTCTAGAGCTACAGAACCCACAAAACGTCCAGGTGAAGCAAATCTCCAGCCAAGACAACCTGGAAGGCCAACAGGAAGAGTAACTCGCGCTGGGCTAAGAGTGGAATGCAGTCCAGCAAGAAGTTGCACCAGCACAGGGATGGAGCAGGTCTCAGGGGGCTGAATCACTGGTAGCTGTGGTGGTTTCCAGGATCCTCAACCCACAAATACCAAAGACAAAGTAGAAGGTCATTGGAAAAATTCTGTGGTGTCTAGGTGAAAGAGGAGTGTGGTCCAGCTGGGGTCCAGCCCAAGTCCTGGTGTGGCAGAAGTAGTGTCAATTGTGGCAGCAGCAGCAGCAGGAGCTGCTTCCAGAGCTCTGGGACAGCAGACAGTGGGGGGATCAAGCAGCTGTTACAAAACCCCTAAAGCCTGGGACAGTACACCCACCCCTACTTCCATTCCCATCCCCACTAGAAGTAAAGCCCTACCCTGACAAAAAGTTAGAAAGTCAAATATTTTGCTGGAAAGATGAGCAGTGTACAAAAAGTCAGACTATAGAGTCTTACTTTGGTAACAAAAAAGATCAAAACATACAACTAGAAGAAGACAACAAAGTCAAAGCTCCTACATCCAAAGCCTCCAAGAAAAATACGAATTGGTCACAGCCCATGGAGGAGCTCAAAAAGAATCTTGAAAATCAAGTAAGAGAAGTTGAGGAAAAATTGGGAAGAGAAATGAGAGTGATGCAAGAAAATCATGGAAAATGAGTCAACAGCTTGCTAAAGGAGACCCAAAAAAATACCGAAGAAAATAACACCTTAAAAAATAGACTAACCCAGGGGAGGCTAGGTGGCACAGTGAATAGAGCACTGGCCATAGAGTCAGGATGACCTGAATTCAAATCTGACCTCAGACACTTGACACACTTACCAGCCATGTGACTTTGGGCAAGTCACATAACCCCAATTGCCCTCCAAAAACAAAACAAAACAAAACAAAAAAACATAGACTAACCCAAATGGCAAAAGAGGTACAAAAAAATGAGGAGAAAAATACCTAGAATTGGCCAAATGAAAAAGGAGGTTCACAAACTCATTGAAGAAAATAATTCCTTAAAAATTAGATTGGAGCAAATGGAAGGTAATACCTTTATGAGAAATTAAGAAATTATAAAACAGAACCAAAAGAATGAAAAAAGTAGAAAACTATGTGAAATATCTCATTGGAAAAACCACTGACCTAGAAAATGGATCCAGGAGAGGTCATTTAAAAAATTATTGGACTACTTGAAAGTCATGATCAAAAAAAGAGCCTAGATGTCATCTTTCAAGAAATTATCAAGGAAAACCACCCTGATATTCTAGAACCAAAGGGTAAAATAGAAATTGAAATCACCTCTTGAAAGAAATCCCAAAAAGAAAACTCCTAGGAATATTGTAGGCAAATTCTAGGGTTCCCAGGTCAAGGGGAAAATATTGCAAGAATCCTGAAAGAAACAATTTGAGTATTGTGGAAATGCAATCAGGAAAACACAAGATCTAGCAGCTTCTATATTAAGGGATCAAAGGCTTAGAATATGATATTCCAGAGGTCAGAGGAGCTAGGATTAAAACCAAGAATCACCTACCCAGAAAAACTGAGTATAATACTTCAGGAGGAAAAATGGAAATTCAATGAAATAGGGGACTTTCTAGCATTCTTGACGAAAAGACCAGAGCTGAATAGAAAATTTGACTTTCAAATACAACACTTAAGTGAAGCACAAAAAGGTAAACAGAAAAGAGAGATCATAAGGGACTTATTAAAGTTGAACTATTTCCATTCCTACATGGAAAGATGATATTTGTAACTCATGAGACCTTTCTCAATATTGGGGGAGTTGGAGGAAGATAGATAGATAGATAGATAGATAGATAGATAGATAGATAGATAGATAG
>JAQQSU010010208.1:0-12485 GCA_028627135.1 Pseudochirops cupreus | reverse complement strand
CCTTTTTATGTTCTGTTTTTAAAAAATGTTTAAGTACAGATTAAAAACAACAGCAGTAACAAGAGAAAAGATACACAGGGAAGGGAGGCCAGTGAGGAAGAACAAATGAGCATTACAGATCTGAAAGCTATACACTCAAGGGATGGAATTCTTTTACTTTTACTCTCCCATCCTGGTTCCGCCCCCAAGGGACAGGATTCTGATGAGAAAAAGCAAGCTATGCCTACTAATAATCTAGATTTGTTCCCAGTGATAGTTAGGATTTATATAGGGCTGTCAAGTGTGAAAGTGAAAGGCAAGGAGTCAGGAGAGGTAGTGAGCACACTGTGTGCGCACAGCAGAGTAGGACTCCTAGAAAGGTAGGAAAGGACCATGTGGTAAAAGGTTTTAAAAGACAAACAAAAGATAGGGAGCCACTGGTATTTATGGGGTGGGGGTGTGACAAGGTCAGACCTGCATTTTAGGAAGATCACTCAGGACACTGAGTGGAGGATGGACCAGACTAAAAAGACAGCTAAGGCAGGGAACCAATCAGCCAGTCACTGTAGATGAGGCAAAGAGGGCCTGCCCTGGGCTGGGGGTGGCAATGTGAAAGAGTGTCTACAAAAATGAGAAGACAGTTGCAGCCTGGATGTGGGCTAAGGGGGAAGTGAAGATAGACACCAACATCGGAGTCTGGGTGACTGAGGTAACTGTGGTGCTCCAGGCAGTAGCAACAGGGCAGTTCAGAAGAGAAGGATTGGGAGAAGATGGTGAGTTCAGTTTGGGCCTCAAACTCAGATGGAGTTCAAGACAGCTATTGGACATCTGATTCAAGACATCCAAAAGGCAGACTAGGCGTGGAAACGGAAGTCAGAAGAAGCTAGATAAACAGATCTGAGAAACACCTGCCTACACATGCTAATAAATCTGTGGGATCTGATGAGATCACTAAGCAAGATAGTATTGAGGAGAGCCCGGGACCCAACCTTGGGGGATGCTCATGGTTAATGGATATAAGTTGGAAGAAGATACAGCAAAGTAAACTGAGGAAGGAGTCAAACACAAGAACTAGCCAGCCTGAGTCATCTGGCTCAGAATGTCAACTAAAATTATCTGAACCATGGTCAGATCATGTAGAAGGGTTAGGACTATTTGGTCAGTCATCAGACTTAATTTCTGTTTCAGTGAGGAAAACAGAAGAGATAGTCACTCATATAGCTAGACAAAATTAACTGATTGTATACTATGGCTAGGCTGTGATTAATTCAGGTTTGAATAGTTCAATTTTAATGTGAATTATGGAAAACCAGGTTACATTTAATGACAGCCAAAATTCAATGAATGTGACCCGTACAAGCTAGCCGAATGTTGTAAGACTGCTACACCCAACTCTCTTCTTGTCACATGCGATACTGCTACTCTATGACGTGCTGCTACATGCCCTGTTACCAACTGTTGTGCTCATTTTTTAAAATACCCCTTAGCAACACAGTCAAAAGGAAGAAGGCTTCAGATGGAAACACTGATGGGGAAGAAAAGGAGATGCTCGTTATCACGTTAGAACAAAAACCTGATATAACTGTGCAGCAGGAACACGGACAGAGCAGTTCTAAGGGACCAGATGCCAGAATGCTGGACCCTGGAGTTTGGAGTATCATAAAATTCGCAGGTGAAATGAAGGGAAAAAACAATTGCAACAGCTTGTTGCAGTTTGCAAACAACTACAAGGAAGGCGAGCATTGCAGTGTGAGAAGGTGTATCCTTCGGCTGTGGGGATGGAGGCCCACAATCAACAAAAGGAGCCCGGCAGCTTTTTACTTTTTACTCTCCCATCCTGGTTCCGCCCCCAAGGGACAGGATTCTGAAGAGAAAAAGCAAGCTATGCCTAGTAAGAATCTGTTCCCAGTGATAGTTAGGATTTATATAGGGCTGTCAAGTGTGAAAGTGAAAGGCAAGGAGTCAGGAGAGGTAGTGAGCACAGAGGCTTTAAGTTTATTTAAGGCAGTGAAAGAAAATGGCGTAACGGTAACAGGAATGTGAAGATCTTCCCTGTGCCTTAATAACCTTAAGGAATTTGGAGACTTTCCCTGCTCTGAGAGTAAACTCTTCATTGTGTTCATGTGTCAGTAATCAGTCCTCAGCAACGTTGGTTCAATTTCATGCAGTATTCATTAACCTTCCCACACATTCAATCTCTAGCAACTGTTGGAGGCAAAATTCACCCCATACACATGGTCTCGATTATACCCAAGTCAGTTTTTGACAGGCTTTAAAATTCCAGACTCCATCTGGTCCGTAGGTAGGCTGGAGGAAAGGGGAGTACATTTGGGGGGCTTCAGAGGACAGCTTGCCAATAGGAATTAAAAAGCTCTCATTCACTGAGTAAGTTGAAGGGAGCAACTACCGGAGGAAATAATGGGGAGGCAAGCTGGTGGAACGTTGGATAAGGAGGACAATCAGCACAAATAGTACATTCTGGAGTCTTACATCATCAATACCGTGAGCAGTAGTTTACACACAGTTGGTTGAAAAATGCAACATTATATATGCTAATTATTAAAGTATATTAAAAAAATAAATTTTAAAAAAAGTAAACTCTTCCCTCTAATAGGATGAATGTAATCACACGGAGCCTGTGGTGGGAGGAGTTTGCAGAAGGGTGGAGCAGAGCCCACAGGAGGAGGGGGGTCAGAGCCTTGAGAGGAGAGTTTGTTTCCAAGGGAGACAGATAGACTTGTGAGTAAATATTGGTCTTATACTGGTGTTTGTGGAAAGGTTAAAGGATGCTGTGGCTCTCTGTGTTGTTGTTGCTTTTATTAACTTCTTTGCTACTATGATGGAATTGGCTTACTGGTTTCGGGATTTGCTTTTCTGGTGTCTGAATATGTTTTGCTTCTGTCTTCCATAGGGAAAGTCTGTTATATTTTTGTGATTGAGCACCACACAGGTATATTTATAGTGATCATGGGTGCTGTAAATATTGCACTGGCACTACAAATGGGGACAAAGTGGAGACTGAAGAAACCTTTATTGCAAGTGTATGTTGGTCCCATGGCTTTAAAAAAAGAATTCAATTGCATAATGTTCAAATTGCAAGAGAGGTGGCCAGCGCAGGTGAGAACACAGGAGTTAAACAGGCTCATGTTCTGAAGAAAATAATCCACCATCAACATTTGATTATGGGTGAAACAGGCTCATTCTCTAAATGAAGATGCCTTTCAGAGCTTTCCAGGCAAGGACAGGAAAATGCAGCCAAGAAATGAACTTGCCCCCAGAACAAAGCCCCATCAAGACATTTTTCTCAACTGCTCATTTCCAAAAACCACCAAGAAAAAGTGGGGAATCCTATTCCAGAGCAGGAACACACGAGAGGAGCTTGCAAAGGCAAAAATCTGGGCAATATCCCAAACTAGACGATTGCCTTAAGTTAGAGTGAAGTTCCTCACTGAGAGGACTCAACCCAGAACCCAAAAAGGTGGTCAAAAGAAAGTTGAGGCTGTGTTTCTCTGCCCTTCCACCTGCTAGCTGGGAGTTCCAAATAAAGCCTGAGTTAAGTCCAGGGAGCAAAGCTGGGGAGCCTTTTGCCAACCCAAGGTCTAGGGGCTCTGGCTTTCTGGAAAAGACGAGGCAGGTAAGATGTGACCAACCAGAAAGTACTCGAGGCAGATGGAGCAGGTCCAAACAGGATGTAGAATCTGAGATAGAATGGAGGACGTGAAACAAAATGTAGGATGTGACCAGCCAAAAAGTGCTCCTAAATCACAATCTGACCTCAAGAAGACCATACACTGACACCCCCACCACAGCTTTTCATAAAGCAGTCTGGACTACGCAGCACTCTGGAGTAGCGCTGCCTCTCCCCTTTTCCTGTTTCCCACCACTGTCCAACTGTACATAGCCCACACACATAACCCAGTTAGATACCATAAGGAGAAGAGACTTCGGGGGCGTCACCCCCAATAGGTGTCCTATTGCTTGACTTGGCTATAGTCTGAGTCTGAATTCTTTCAAGGTGGCACTGAGGGAAGAACTGGCCCAGTTCAGGGACTCCCTGTGGCAGTTATCCAGTTATCACATAATGCTCTGCTTCTGGGTCAGCCCAGAAGAGACACTACAGTTCAAGAGAGAAGGGCCAGTAAGTCCTGCCATTCTAGAGTTGAGAGTCACCCTGGGCAAAAGTTGCCTATGTAAATGTCTAATGCTAATGAGACACACTGGGGGGTGACAGTGGAAGGGAGAATAGATCACAAGAATTACCTGAGAACCTGAGGGAGCTACTTATCTGGGGAACAGCAACTTTCAAACACAACTTGGAGGAGGATCTCTACGTCCTAAAGTCCATACACCAGGAATATTCCCCATACAGAGAAAAGAAATTGCTTTTTACATATAACATAAGGGGGGAGGGCAGAGAAGGAAGCACACCAGGAGTCAATGCATTCGCTCTGGTATTAGAAAGAAGTACTCTGGGGTTGCTACATCCAGGTATCCTAGGACTCCCAGCCTTGTCACCTCAATTTAACACCGTCCCACCAACAACCACAAACACCTTCTATACCACAAGGAGCCCAACCAAAAACACCTTCAGCATCTGCTATTCCAGATGGGCAGAGGCTTGGCTCATAGGGAAGGAGCTGAACTTCACCCAAGGGGGGAGACAAAGGCAAAGCGGTGGTCATAAACACTGCCATTACACTTGCAAAGAAAGAGCAGAGCACCAAGAGTGCTTTTAAGGAAGGGACAGGGAACCCCTGTTTTCAAGGAGAATGTGGGTCTGTAGAACTCTGAGAACTGATAGGAAGAAAAGGAAGACTTTTCTAAAAGAAAGTCAATCAAAGATTTTAGTTTTGAAGTGGAATATAGCCTAGCCTGATGTAGCCGCATGTGCAGAACCAAGACTAAGGTGGAGGTGATAGAGAGGAAAAGTGGGACTCCCAAGGATGAAGGGGATTCCAAAGTCCTGGGAGTTGCCCTAGGGTTAGCTAACACTAGAGAGCTGTCACTAGAGAGCTTTGTTGCATTGACCCATTGTGCCGGTTACATCGTAGAGAGGAATTTTGTTCAAAAAAGGCCCTTCCCACTTCTGACATTGTGTGATTCTATGACCAAGTTGAAAAGCTTAACAATCCTAGGCTGCTCAACTCAGTAAATGGCCTTTAAGTTGTCCTGAGGACTTCACAAAAGACATTAGGAAGAACGGTGACTTAGAGAATGATTTCTGCATTAACACTAATGGATATAAGTGAAAAAGAAAGCCCTATTCTCCGAGTAGTGAGGAAGAATTAGAAAGAGAAGAGAAAAAAATCTAATCATTCCAAATGTAAGGAGATCAGCAGGGATTTGTTGGGCATCAAACGGCACTCTTGGTCCTTTCTTACAGCTGTGAAGCTCGTTTCATTTTTTGGTGGCACCTTTACACCCAAATGACACCTGCAAGGAAGCAGGATGAACACTATTATCGTGGCTTGAGCTAAAGGCCTTTAGGAGTATTAAGTAACTTGACCAAGGTCACAAACAATAAAAGCCTTGCTTAAAGCCCAGGTCTTCTGAAGGCCCATTCACTACGACAAGTGTCCTACTAGCCTTGGAGTCTGGCCATTCACCACATTCAAGGATGAGGCCAAATTGCTCCCCAATAGTCTTGCTCATCTTCCAGGCAGCCTAAAAAGGCTGAAAATGTCCTGTTACTACTTAGGGAGCTTTCCAAGATGGAGAAAGCAAGGGGTCACATCTCCAAGGCCATGACTGCACATTCTTTTTGTCATCCTAAAACTACACTTTCCCAAGTCACAACAATGATACCTCCAATAGCAACAAGCATTAGGCATCTGATTTAGGCAAGTTCTACAGGTTTCATCATGGTTCAAATCCAGATTTACTTCCCATCCCCTGCTTTGCTCCCAGCTTAACCCTATTTTTTTTTGTTTTGTTTTTAATTGATTTTTTTTTACTTTTAGTTTACAAGATTCAGTTCCACAATCCCTTGAGTTTCAAATTTTCTCTCCTCCCTTCCCCCCACCCCGCAGAGGCCTGCAATCAAGGACAGGATCTGCAAATACTTTCACGTTGGACATTAACCCTATTTTCCTTTTTGGACAATCAGCTGAGACCATGTCAATTGGCATGGCTGTGTGAAATGACACAGGGATAGAAATGGGGCTAGGACTTCACTTTACACAGCCCATGGTTCAACAGATAAAGAGCAACAAGAAAAGGATCAACAAGCTACCAAATGGATAGAGGCCCATCTTGGTCTTGGTGAGAAGCCTTCAGTTAGAAAGAGCAGCACAGCCCAATTAAGGGATTTTCTTTGACATGCTTAACAAAAAGGTGATGCCAAACATACTAAAGGTGGGGTACGAAGAAGGATGTACAAAAAACCCTATAAACTGTCTTCAGTAAGAGAGAATCTGAGTTACACCAGGCAAAGGCAACATTAAAGTCCTGACACAGAGTGAGGATAAAGTCCCTGTAAGAATTTGAACACATGAAGGAAAAAATTCTCCTGCATACCTATAAAACTCTGGAAAACAATCTCTGTGTCTCTGAAGATACATAACTGCAACTGCCCACTAAACCAGCCATTTGTGGCACATGTGAATGGCCAAAATCAGTTCTGAAAAGATTCCTGTTAACAGGAAGGAATATAAAGTAGATCAGGACTTTCCCAAGTGATGACCAATATACGGAAAAGGTTATCATTTTAACTGAAAGGCCATTTTCTATAACGGTCAAAATGACTCCTGCTTTTACAGTAACCATCTTGTGGGACTTTATCAAATGATGACGACTGAAACCTTGCCCTCTAAATATTATGCTGAGCAAATCCACATACTTAGCTCATAGCTACCATATATAGTATTTTAAGGTTTGCAAAATATTTTGCATTTATCTCATTAGATTCTCTCAACAACCCTGCAAGTTGGCCATCTTGTTGTACAATCAAGGAAACTGAGGCTTAAGCAAACTGCATTCCCTGGGTCTTCTTGACTCCTAGTCCAGCGCTCTGCTCACTAGACCATGAGGCTGCCTCATCAACATGAAGCAACAGATGTTATGGGGCAAGAGACACCTTAAAGGCCGGCTTTCAGAGCTGGCTAAAGGTCTGGATGTTGAAATCCAAGTGTACAAACGTTTAATGTAATTTCTCTTCACTTACAAACCCCCAAAATACAAAGCAAAGAACCATGCAATGAACTGGCACCGAGGGGAGTGGAACACCCAGCGTGCCTTCAAAGAGCATCCCCGGAATTTCCTTCCGACAGCTTCGCCCAGGGAAGGGTATATTTTTGTAAGCCAGACTTTCGATGGAAGCCTTAATCCACCACCACCCTCCAAAGCTAATAAGCCTTTCATCTCTCCTCAGCCACTTGGAACACAAAAGGCATACACTGGGAGGAATGGTCAAGTCCACCAGTGACCCACTTCAGCCCGAAGTTTCTCTCCCACCCTCTGCTACAGAAAACTCCTTGCTAACTTTTGCTAACTTCGGGCCGACCTGCTTCGGGGCGGCGAGTCAAAGCCGCTTTCCAAGGCCTCCCACAGCTTGGGTGGTTGCGAGCGTCTCCCGCCCCGGTCCCAAAGTATCACCGAGAAAACAGCTTGTGCCCAATGAGGTCTCCGGTATTCCGGGACAAAAAGTGAGCTCAAGAGCAACCTAGCAGCGGAGGCAGTGGCTCTGCCCGGGAGGGGGAAGGCCCTTGTCGGGCACTGAAGCCCCTCCATCTGGGGGCGCCGAGCGCAGTCAGGAGCACACAGCGCGTCCCGGCATCAGAGCGGAGCCGAAGGCTCCGGGTGGCTGTAAAGGGCCGATAACGGGCCTTCTAAGCGTCCGGAAGAACAGGGACCCCGCGGGATCTCCAAAGCACCAAGGCTCCATCCGGATACAACGGCGCCCTTTCACTAACCCCCTCCCCCCGCCCCCACTCTGCAGGGGCACCTTCTCCCCGGGGATTTAGGGCTGGGCTGCTCTCGGAGAGCGCCTCGCACAGCGCCAGCAGCTTTACAGATGAGGAAACTGAGGCCCCAGCCCGGCAGTGACTTCGGGGCCGCGGGGCAGCCTCTGCGCCCCCGACGGACCTTGGCCAATGGGCGAGGTCCCTGCTGGGCTTTCGGAACCGGCCCGGTCCGGCCTCTCCCCGTCCAGCCATTTTGCGGGCGCGCGGGCCGGGTAAAATGGGGAAGAGGAACGCCGAGTCACGGGGGCGGGCCGTGGGCGCTCTCGGCCCGCACTCCTAGCCCCGAGGGCGCCTTCGTGGGCGTCTCCCCGCGTGGGAAGGGGGCGCTAAGACAAGCTTGGGCCGGCACGGCTCCCCCGGCTCAGAGGCCTCGGTGCCCCCCCGCCCCAGCAACGGCAGGCCGGAGCCCCTCCCGCCCCGGGGCTTCAGGGGCCGTGGGGGGCAGCTTGTGAGGGCCCCGCTTCGCGCCCCCCCCCACCCGGCGCCCTTTAATTCTTCAAGGCCCGGGGACCCCCGACTCTCGCCCTCGCCTTCCCCTCCCCCCTCAGCAGAGCCCGAGCCGTTGCCCCTCGAGACCGCCCTCAGAATGCGCGCCACCGGCCCCGCCCTCCGGCCTCATTCTCGATCGGATCGACGCCAAAGCAACAGTCTGGGTCACGTGAGGCGACTCGCCCAATCCCCGGCGTCGCGATCCGGCCGAGGGGCGGGGCCGAGGAGGCTCTCGCCGCGCGATCCCCCGGACACCCCGCCCCCTGGCCCGGCTGGGGCGGACCGCCTCGTGACTGCCTGTGCACGCGTCTGGAACCCCCACTGAGAACCCGTCTCTTTGTAGAACGAGAAGGGAGGGAGGGAGGCCCTGCCCTCGGCGGTTTCCGTTCGCTTGCTCATTCATTCACCCATTCACTCCCTCACTCCTCCATTCCGGGGGCATTCATCGAGCCCAAGCCATCCCCCTTCCCCTCCAAGGGGTCCCAGCCCGCTGAGTCCGTTCCCCGCAGTGAGCCCTGTCCTGGGGCAGCTTCCGCTCCGGCCGTTACTTGGTGGCTCCAGAGGCCTCGAGCCCCGGGGGGGTGGAGCGTCCAGGGGACATCTGAGGCCCCTCCCGCGCCTCGGGCAGGGGTGTGGGCACCGGGAAGAGCAGAGGCGGGGCAGGGACCTCTTGTCCAGTGACCCCCGGATCTGCGCTTCCCCAGGGCCCCTCCACCAGGCCGCGGTCCGTGCGCCCGTTCAGACCTAGCCCTGCCCGTCCTGGGGGTCTGCCCCAGCACGAGGGCCGGCGCCAGGAAGAGCAGAGCCGTGACAAGGGCTCTGGGGGGGCAGAGAGCAGAGCCCCGGGGGGGGGGCGCCGAGACCAGCCAGACACCGCCCCTCCCGGGGCCTCGGCTCCTTCAGATCGCAGGAGGAGGGTGGCGGGTCACCGGCTGCAGCAGGAAGGGCTGGTGTCCCGCGGGTCTGTGTCATCGTCATGCGGTCCAGCCTCGGCACGGGGTGCGTGCTGATCCCTTCCTCTTACAGACGAGGAAACTGAGGTTCAGACCCGACATTCCTTGCCCGGGCCAGCCGCTACGCCGCTGCTTCCGAGCGCTACTTTGTTGTCACCTCCGCTTTCAGGATGAAACTGGAACGTCCCCAGGTCCTTCCCACTCCCTTCCCCCCCCCCCCGCAGGACCTCGACCTGAAGTGAAAGAGGACACTTTGAGGGACCGTCCCTTTTCCTTATGTGATTCGGAGTCTAGACAAATGTTCGTCCGTGCCTTTAGGGAAAGAGGCGCGAGGTGTGGAATCCTCCCGGCTGGGGAGCCCTGCCCCTGCCCCGCAACCGTGGGGTGTTCTTTTTGATGCCAAAGGAAGAGGCCAGGGAGCTCCAGACAGATTATAGGGAGTGGTGTAATCGATCACTACGAACACCCACAAACGGGGGCAATCCGGGCCGACTGCCAGGGTTTGGGCTTTACCCGAAAGAACCCCCCCAAATCCCCGCGGTGATTAGAGACAGCAGACAACGAGGGGAGGGGTAGAGGGGAGTGCATCGCCACTGGCTGGCGGATATTGAGGGTTTTCTGCTTAGTAACGAGCTTGGACGTTAAACTGATGTCGCGCCCAACCCTGAGTTTGTGTTCTGATCATGTACCCGTCACGATATTCTTGTTACGGCTTTCATAGGTCGAAGTATCTTCAGTTATGACTCAGCGTCCCCAGCACCTCAGTTAAGGCTGTTAAGAGGTCACCACATCCGGGCTTCCCCTTTCCACGGAGTTTGTTTTATGACTTTTCCCCAATCGGGATCCCACAGAGGAAAGCTGGGTTAGTCTAGCGTTTAGCCATCGGCCAACCCTAGGGGACGGCGCAGAAGATGGGGGGAGATTAACATTCGGAACCCCAGAGCTGGCTAAAGCAGGTTCTACAGGATTAGTGCCGACCCTTCTAAAGATGAACAGCTTTTCACACATTTCTTTGAGCTAGATGTTAGAACCATTTTCTCGGGATTGAACCCTCAGCTGCCTTCCGTTGTCACGTAGACTCTCCCTCCCTTCTCTCTCTCTCTCTCTCTCTCTCTCTCTCTCTCTCTCTCTCTCTCTCTCTCTTTCTCTGGTTCTCTGGCTTTGTCTGCCTGTCTCCCTCCCTCCCTCTCCCCCTCCCCGTCTCTCTCTGTCTCTGTCTTTGTCTCTCTCACTTTCTGTCTCTGTCTCTGTCTCCGTCTCTTTCTCTCTGTCTCTCTACTTCCCCCCTCTCTCTGTCTCTTTCTCTCTGTCTCTTTCTCTCTGTCTCTCTCAGTCTCTGTCTCTCCTTTGATCAATGCTTTTAAAAAATAGATCCCTTTCACTTTCTACTCCCACCTTGGTCTCCACAAAAAAGTGTACTGGCCACAGGAGGGCACTCTTGGTCATCAGTTGGAGCTGAAGCCGTCATTGCGTGGTTCTGAGTTCTGACGGCTTCTCTGTTGGTGTTCTCTTGCATTACTGCGTTCACAGGGTACATCAGTCTCATAGTTGTTCTCTGTAAGTCAGGCATAAGCCTTGATTAAGGACTTACTATGTTGTGAAAGACAACCTGGTTCCTCCCCTCAGGAAGCTGACACTCTAATGAAAATAACTAAATGTGTACAAGCTATAGGAAGAATGGATGGGAAATAATCTCAGAAGGGAAGGTGCTGGCAGTGGGTGGGTCCGCCTGTAAAAGGCGGGGATTTGAGAGTCATCTGAGCAAACCAGGGATGCTAAGGAGAGGCAGAGGAACCCAGATGGGAGGGACAATCAGGACAATTAACTGTACAATTACAGTCCCCTCCCCTCCTGTTTTTTCCCCCCCAATTTCTCTGGGGTCTCAAACTCTGGGCTATTTAAAATTAAGTCTCAGACTGAGAATCTCTCTGGGGATATCCAAAAATTCAAAGAGCTAAATTTTATCCCAGCCAGGGTCCCATATGTAACAGTGCTCTCTCACACTCTGACCCCCACTGCCTGAGAGGCCAGGCATGCCACAGTTCCTTCCTCCCCACTCCCCAGGGTTTTCAGTACCCCTAAGAGGGCCTGGAGGTGTCTAGTCCCTCTGCCATTGGTCCCAGCACCCACCAATTATGTTCCCTCAATTTAGGGGCTCCCTTGCACCCCAGCTCCAGTAACCACTTAATCAGATTACCTGTTACAAAGGGATATTTACTTCAAAGATATAAAACAACCCAGTAATACCACTTCTAGGGTTGTATCCTAAAGAGATCATACAAATGGGAAAAGGACCCACATGTACAAATATATTTATAGCAGCGCTTTTTGTGGTGTCCAAGAATTGGAAATCTAGGGGATGCCCATCCATTGGGGATTGGCTAACCAAGTTGTGGTATAAGAATGTAATGGAATGCTCTTATGCTATAAGAAATGAGGAACAGGCGGACTTCAGAGAAACCTGGAAAAACGTATATGAATTGATGCTGATTGATGGGGAGCAGAACCATGAGGACACTGTACACAGTAAGAGCTACAGTGTTTGAGGACTGAATTTGATGGATTGAGCCCTTTTCAGCAATGCAAGGGCCTAAAACAATTCCAAAGGACACACAATGGAAAATGCCGGCCACGTCCGGAGAAAGAACTGTGGAGTCGGAATGCCGGACAAAATAGACTATTTTCTTTTTTTTTTACTTTGTTGGGTTTTTTTTACCCTTTCTCATGGTTTTTCCCATTCATTATAATTCTTCTATGTGACATAACTAATGTGAAAGTGTGTTTAATAGGAATGTATGTGTAGAGCCCATATCAGATTACATGCCGTCTTGGGGAGGAAGGGGGAAAAAATTTAAAGCTTTTGAAAGTGAATGTTGAAAGCTAAAAATAAATAATTTAAAAATAATATTATACCGAAAAACAAATTTGAAAGACTTTAGAACTCTGATCAACGTAATGATATATCACAAGTCCAACAATGAAGATGAAACATGCCATTCAACTTCTCAAGGACATGTGATGAATATAAAAGGCAGAGACATACATTTTTGGATATGGCCAATGTGAGCCTTTGGGTCTTATTAATCTTTACAAATTGCTCAGT
>JAQQSU010010207.1:0-12486 GCA_028627135.1 Pseudochirops cupreus | reverse complement strand
TGAGAGACTGATAGAGTATGAGAGATGGAGGGAGGCAGAGAGAGACAGAGAGAGAGAAAGAGAGAGACAGAGAGACAGAGACAGAGAGACAGAGACAGAGACAGAGACAGAGAGAGAGGAGAGAGAGAGAGAGAGGAGAGAGAGAATGAGAGACTGACAGAGTACGAGAGATGGAGGGAGACAGAGAGAGACAGAGAGAGACAGAGAGAGAAAGAGAGAGACAGAGAGACAGAGACAGAGAGACAGAGAGAGACAGAGAGAGTGAGAGACTGACAGAGTATGAGATGGAGGGGGGCAGAGAACAGAGAGAGAGAGAGAAAGAGAGACAGAGAGAGAGACAGAGAGAGAGACAGACAGAGACAGAGAGAGAGAGACAGACAGAGAGAATGAGAACAAGAGAGAAAGTCAGAGCAATAAAAGAATGAGGGCAGTTCAAATCCCCCTTCTGAGATTCTTATGAAGGTCTTTCTTTTGTCTGTATTTCTATCAATTCTCTGCCTGCTGAGTTGATTCTTTCTACCTTAGCCTCCCTCTAACCCTCAATATGCAATCCAGCCTCTTCCTTCTCCTTTGTTTTGTCTTGGGAGGGGAAGGAATGGGACCCTTCCATTGACGCAGATGGCAAATTTCACCTCGTAGGTGGGAAGGACATTGAAATCCCAAGGCCCGTTTGTATCTTTTGATTTCTCCCCTTCTCTGTTCTGTTGTACCCCTTGTTCTCTAGGATGAGAGTTGGGAGGGGGTGAGGATGCTGTTGACTTCTCCACTGCTTGCTGTTAGACAGAGACACACAGTTCAGGAAGCTATCTGATTTTTGTATGAATTCTTTTATCCTCAAAGGGACTTCCTGAAAAGGAAACTATTCGTTTTTCACTATCGGGTTTCTGCTCCCCATGGTGTCTGAGAAACCATTCATTTAATTTTTGACATTTTGAGCGGATTTGGAAAACTAATTCTATTTGAAAAGACTTGCTCCTCCATGGGAACAACAAGGGGGGAATGGAAACAGAAGGAGACAGAGAGAGAAGCATTCCAGCAGGGCATAGCCTCAACTATAGGGTCCTGATCCATGCTAGGAAGCCTGGCATCTCTCTCCAAACTTTCTGGTACATTTCAATTCAAACCAACCAACATTTATCAAGCATTGATTTTGCACAAGATTCTGGGGGGTGGAAGCAGGTAGTTGAAGGACAGGGAAATGAGAAAGATGTAGCCCCTGCCCTCATGAAGCTTACATTCTACTGGGGAGAAATAAGACACACACAAGGAAATATGATAAAAAAAAAGTGGAGGATGAACCAACATTTTCTGAAAAGTTGGGGTTCCTCAGAGAAAGAAGAGGAAGGCTTTGGAGTCATATCCTTCCGTGGTTCTCCTCCCCTTCTGCTGGTGACTTCCATACCGCTGCTTAGCCTGAAAAGTTGTCCTCTCTAGTTCATTAAGATCTCTTCCCGACTGATTTACACAAGTTAGAGACTCATTTTAATTTAAGAACCATTTATTAAACTTGTGTCAAGCTCTCTGCTAGGCAGGGATTGAAATGAAAGTTGTTTCCTTGAGAAAAGAGTTTGTCTCCAATGGTGGAAGGGGAGAGGGTTACAACACGCACCCAGGTAAGTACAAAGGGCATGTGACATAAACCAAAAAGGCGGGATGCCGGGGCAGGAGAAGGAGCAGGAGAGGGAGAGGGAAGGAATCAGTTAAGGACTCTTTTGGCTGAGTGCAGTAAGGAACAGGGAGAATGCTTCCCAGGTACCATCCCTTCTAGTTCCAGCGGGGCTGCAGGTTCTCCTCCAGAGAAAGAATGAGCCACCAGAGAAGCCAAAGGGAACCTTGTCTCTGGCCTCCCCAGTAACTGGAAGACTTTTAAAAAGCTGACCCAGAAAATTCACAAAGCAAAGGATCCCTTCTTGGGTAACTAACTGGCCTGGACTCCCTGGTCCCTAGACCAATGCAAATTCCCATGAGATGAATCTAGCAAAGTGAGAAGATATAGTCATCAGAGGAGATGAGAAGACTCTTGGCTTTGTTCTAGCTATTAGTGGTAACAGGCTCTCATCAGAGAAACCCCACCCCTCATCATTGACTTAAAATTCAATCCCAAAGAACCTCTCTTTGCCAGTCAAGAGGAAGTCAGACATCATAATGTTCTGGCTCTCAAGCTTTGCATTCTCTCAGGCTGACCCTCACTAGTTTGGGGGCAGATACATTAGGCTCTGGTCCACCTTGCAGCACCTTCACTAGTCACACTGATAGAGGAAAGGTCTGGGATTCTCCTGTTGCTGCCTTCTTGGGATATTGAGTGTTGTATTGTTCCAGGATCTCAGTGACAGCTCAGGTTGTGGACCTGCAAGCTTTCAGTGGTTTGATTCAGGGCAAAGTCTCATTGCTATCCCTCTGATTCGAACTCTGTTGATTCTGATTTGGGTTTAGATTTGAGCACCTTTAGCCTGCTGCTGGACTCAGTTGCTGTCAGCCATTTGGAAAGCTCTGTTGGTTCAGTTCAGAATTTCAGCCTCTGGTCAGGCTTTCTTGCCTTGGTTATTCCTCTGTAGGTTTCAGAGACACATGCTACCTCAGCTTGCTTCTAAACTTGTTTTTTTTTCTTGGTGCGTCCCTCAGGTCCCCTCTACACAGGTACCCTCATCCTTCCCCTTGGATCTGTGACCAGGACTGAGGAGGGTTCAAAGTTACAAGGTGGTCCCTATCCCTGGTGATGTGTTCTAGTATTGGTCTAAGGATGCCCTGGTAATGAGCACCTCTGCTTGTTCTGGTAAACAGCTTCTCCCTACATAGTGCTACTATCCCAATACTGCCCCAAGTGTCCACAGACCTCTCTGTCTGCCTCCCTATGCTGACCTGGGCTGGGAAAAATGACTGACTATGACTTTATCCAGTATTTTCCCATCGAGATTTGGTCTGGTGGATTTTGGAGATCTGTTTGGAGGAGGTTTTTTGGAAGAGCTCATTGTACCAACCCTATCTTGGCTTTGCCCATCCTCAGATGATCTTGCACTTGTGTGTTATATCCTGCCCCTCCCCCCCCCACCTTCTGTCCCCGCATTGAAGTATGAAACACTTGAGAGCAAAGACAATTCTGGTTTGGGTCTCACCCCAGTGACGGTACAGTGTTGTCTTACACACAGCAGAGGCTTAATATGAGTTTGTGGAATTGAATTGAATACTTGGATAGAATGACATTCCTTGACCCTCTATACTAGCATTCCTCTTTAAAAAAAGAAGGGAATTGGAGAGAAGAATGTGCTAACTAGAGGATGGATTTCATTCCAAGATCTCAAAAATCCACACCAGGAATCTCCCAGGAATGAGAACTAGAAGAAGCCATGCAGCTCATCTCTTATCACTTTCATTATGCTGCAGACAGAGAATTGAGGTCTTGGGGGGTGGGGGGAGGGAGGGCAAGTGATTCAAGTGATTTTCCTGAGGGCACCTGGAATTTGAATTCAAGTTATGTTACTCCAAATCTAATGTTCTTTCCCCTGATCCAAGTGCCTCTTGATTTCATCCATGATCAAAGGGACTTGTGACTCATTTAAGCTCTTTGGAGGTAGGAATTCTGTCTTATTTATCTCTGCATTTTCCTCATTGTCTAGAACAGTACCTGTACATAGTAGGGCAGCAGTTCTCAACCTGTGGGTTATGTTCAATTTGTAACAATGAAAATACATCTTGCATATCAGATATTTACATTACGATTCATAACAGTAGCATAATTACAGTTATGAAGTAGCAATGAAAATAATTTTATGGTTGGGGGTCACCACAACATGAGGAACTGTATTAAAGGATCACGGCATTAGGAAGGTTGAGAACCACTGTAGTAGGGGCTCAAATGACAGAAATTTTGAGTGAATAAATTGTGAAATCCTGTGTCTCACAAGTGACTTGCATATAGCAAAAATTAAGAAAGGCTTGTTGACTGATTGACCCAACCAAGAAGAGATGAAGGAGATGAAGAAAGAAGGTGACATTTTTATTGAATGATTTGAGTGAGTAGGAGGGATGTCTTGAGGGGTTCAATGCCCTTCCAAGAGCCCTATGCTTCCAGCTAGGTCTTCACAGTGGCTGCAGAACCAGTATTCCCAAATCCACCTGCAAAGGGGATTCGGCAGTAGCCCACTCTTAATAGATGAGGATTCAGCTAGATTGTGAGCTCTGGCTTTAGTGATTGCAATTTCACCAGCTGAGTCTTTTCCTTACTCTGGCTGTCTGGGTTGAGGGGTGGACATGCACAGGATTGGAGCCTGGAACAAGCTTGACAAGGTGGTTAGGAGACTGAAGGTAGATCAAACAGAGGATCAGAGTTCTATTTTTGGACCTGATGCCTCCAGTGCAATTTTGGGAAAGCCATTTCCTATCCTGCTGCCTCCCTGTCTTCAGGAATAAGACTTTGTCATCTCCTTGTTCTCTAGTAGGGTGAATGTATCATTTCCCAAAGGGTGAATATCATTGGGAAAGTGGAAAAGATCTCTCTGAGTGTGGTGGTCTCATGTCTTATCCCCACAAAGCTCAAGAAGCAGAAGCATCATCCTTAAAGCCCCTGAAACTCACTCCACACCCTAGGATGTTACATCACATTTCTCTGTCTATTATCCCAAGAACAGTACAATGCACATTCTAATATAGGACTCCCCCTGCCTCCACCTTGAGGCTGTTTTTCTAGCTATGACTAGCACTGTCAGTTTGGGGCCCTAGAACATCAGTGGCTCATCTTCCCTGAGAGAACTAAGGGGAATTCGGGGGATTAGTGGTTTTGGTACTACGGCTCATGAGCCCTTGTTCTGTGTGTTCCTCAATATTCACCAACCAGTTGACAATTGGCTTTTATAAAAAGGATATTAACTAAGAAGGAAAAGCAAGTACAGTCATAATAAAAACAATTATCCTCAAACTAGGGTCATGTTCTCCCCTTGCACACATAATGTTCCTGGGGAGAGTGGAGAGAGCACATACATCCAAAGGGTCAATCCATGGCTCTAGGGTACTGAGAGTCCCTATCTTGCTTCATGGAGTCCTAACTAAGCTCTGAGGATGTGTGCCTTTCCTTAGTTTGTTTACTTTTTCCTTAGTGGGCCTCTTGACTCCCAATGTAGAAGCTGCTCTGGGGACAACAGTGTGAGCTCCAGATGACCATAGCTTTCCAAGTTCACAGGGAGTAGTCAATGGGAGTGGCAGAGGTGGAAGAAAGGAGAGAGAAACTGTCATTCTTCAAGAAAAATTTTCTCACCTATCACTTGATTGGCCCACTGTGGGAATGATCAGATTCCTGTGTGCTGGCTTTCTGGCATATCTAAATAGCCCAAGTGGATGTGATTAATTCTCCTCAACCACTCACAAAACATTTCCTGAGTGGTATCGTCTGCCTTTATTTAGGGATCTAGGGATCTAGGGATTTGACTCCTTCAAAATAGATTGGAAACCTACATATATATATATATATATATATATATATACACATATATACACATATAATTTGCACATTTGATTGATTTACTAGCTAGCATGAACAGTCTTCTATGTTCATATGAATTGGGCATGGGGGCAGAAAACACTCAACCCTACACTATTTGTCAATGTTTGTTGAATGGAAATGATCAAGCAAGGAGGGCAGAGTTTCAGGGAATGGTGTCAAAGCTGATTTAATTTTATAGAATGGAAAAAGAAAGGGAAGGAGGGGATCTGGGATGGCCATAGGATCATCTACACTGACTGGGCCCAATTTCCCTTCTCTGATCAGTGACTGCCCATCTACTCTTTGGTCAGGTGATTGTACTTAAGGTCTCAGTCATTGCCCCTGGGCTTTTCAGAAGACTCACTTGCATCTGGAGAAAGAACTGATAAATACAAGTTGATATAGAATAATTTTACATACATACATATATATACACATACAAGCACACATACATGTATATGTGTGTATGTATATAAATATGGATGTATATATACATACATATACATACAATTGCCTATTTGTGTGTAATGGTAACCATCTCTAAGGTGAGGGAAGGGGAAAGGAAGGAAAAAAGAAAGAAGTGTCCATGATAATTTTGTTGTATATTTGAAAGGAATAAAAAAGTTGTACATAATAGATTTGCCGTTTCATTGTGTAATTATCTTTTTTCTCATTCAATGTTATGGAAATGCTTGTTTTGTTTCATAAATTAAAATGTTAAAAAAAAAAAGACTCACCTTTTGCTTGAAAGTCCCATAACCTCTTGACCCATCTCAGCTCTTCCTCTCCCTTACCCCATTTGGCTATTTTGAAGATCTTATTTTATCTCTGAAAGCTTTCCTCATGTTTTTAAAAGGAGGGGTTGATCACATTAGGGGACATTGTGGTCTGTCTTTATAACAGCAGGATTGTTTAGGTGATGCCAAGTGGCTGAAAGTCATGGAATACTAAAGTTTCTAAAGCATCAAAATTCTGGGTAAGTCCAGAGTGCAGTGAGGAAAAACGTGATGGGCATAAAGAAGCTATGGCAGATTGCCATTGATATGCCTAGGAAGTGACAGAAAAGATCAAGCAGGGGTTGGTGTCATGGACCCCTTTATCATGCTGGAGACCTTGGTGGACTCTTTAGAATCGTGTTTTAAAATATAGAATATCTATATTTACAAAGGAAATCACATATATTAAAATACAGTTGTCACTTTTTTGGGGGGAAGAAAAACAATTTTATGGATCCTCCCCCCACCCCAAAGTTAAGGACCCCTGGGATCTAGGAGATGTTTGATTAGAAAAGGAGGCGAAGTCATCACGTACTGAGGGGGAAGAGATGAACAGCCACAAAGTGCACACAATACCCAGGGACTTGGAATCACCCTTGATTCTCAAAGAGTGTGTGGTTCTCAAAACAGTGTGATCTCACTCCATGACACCATAAGGCATCAGAATAGGCTTTTAGAGTAGGCTTCTAGTATTCCAGAGCTTGCTGCTTGAAAATTAATAGTGATACCTTTCCTCAAGAAGCTCACAATCTAGTAGGAATGTATAATGGTGTTGCACGGTTTACTATCCCCATTTCACAGATGAGTAAATGGATGCTCAGAGATATTACCTAAGGCCATATGATTGATTGGATTTGACCTTTCCTGACTCTAAGTCCAAATCAACAAGCATTTATTAAGCCCTTGTGTATTAGATAATGTGGGAAATGCTGGGAATACAAACGTAAGGACAAACGAAGTGAGAGCTGCTCTTGAGGAGCTTTCACTCTAATTGGGGAAGACCTCATGTAAAAGGAGCCTGAACAGTGGGGGTGGGCAGAGGTTAGCAGCAGTAAACAACTATGATATAAAACAATGACAAATTAATCTGTCACTGAAAATGTTAAGGATAAAAACCTTCCTGCAAAAGTTTAACTGATATCAAGCATTGCTTATAATGAAGGACCCCGGAGTCTTCACGGACTAGCCAGTCCTTGCCAGATGGAGAGACTGAGGAGCCGTGGAGAGCACAGGTTTAGAATACAAACTCATTTGCAAAATAAGAAAAAAAAGATAACTTTACTAAAAAAAAATCGTGGAAGATTCTGATGAGCTCAGTCTCATCAAACAACAAGTCGTGGGTGAAGAAGTTAGAGCTTGGGAGATAATCTAATGAGGCCAACTCATCTCCAGGGGGAAACCAGACAAAAAAACTCTACACAAATCAATGATATTTCCATATGATAATAAAACCTAGAGGAAATACTCAAAAGGGAAAACTTCAATGTGCTTCTGAGATGAGGAAGCTAATTTATCAAAGCACACTCAGTGCTTGTACGGATTCAGATACAGAATGCTCCAAAAGAAATAAGATTAAAACAAAAATAACAACTTAAATCTAGAGGGATATTCAGTGTTCATGATTGGGCCATGCCAATATAATAAAAACGATGAGACTACCAAAGTTAATTACAAATGTAAATTACATTGATCAAACTACCATTTTGATAAGTACAGAGGCAGATAAAATGAAAAAAAAAATTACTTGGATGATAAAAGATTGAGAATACCAAGGGGTATAATCATCCAAGGAAAAGATGGACAGGGAATACCACTTGTGGATCTGAAGCAGGAAATAGGAAAATCATAAATAGGTGAAATGTATCTGTCAGCATTATCTGGAGCAAAACATTTCTTTCATCAGTGATAGTGGCACCACCACTGATAGCTAGACTCTGGGAGAACCCAAAACTCAAGGACTAACTAGTAACAGCTCTGAAGGAGACAGAAACTGAACAAGCAGCTAGATCAGCTCAAGTATGTACATCCACATGTGTGTTGAACATACACTTAATGTGATTGTCCTTATCCAGGGAAGCATAAACACAGACATAGACTTGCCCATGGTGTTGGCCTTTGGCATAGGGCAGGAGTGTTCACCTCAATATCTGTTTTTGTTTTGCTTTTGGTTTATTTTGTAAAATATTCCCCTAGGACTTTTTAATCTGGTTTGGATGCTCTGGGGGGTGTGGGCCATATGTTAGACATCTCTGCCATCAAATCTATCCAACCAGCTGTTCTTGGACAAGAAGTTAAGAGCCCTTGTACTATTCTGACCCCTTTATTTGATAGATGTGGAAACGGAGGCCCAGCAAAGAGAAGTGACTTCCCAAGGTCACACAGATATAAGATGGGAAGGATGGCCTTCAGCCAGCATCCTCTGATTCCCAGTGCAGATCTCTAGACATGACACTGCGGTCCCAGAGCTCAAATGGCAGAAGGATTCTCTATAGACAATGATAGTTTCCAGATTCACCTATTAGAGGTAACATGATGTAAAGCCACACATGAACAGCTTTCCAGAGGAATGCTGCTGTGAACAGTTGTAATGGTAATAGAATTTAAAGATCCACTTGTATTGGCTTGGTTTTGGAGTTAAGTGTTAAAACCCAGAGCTTGTGAATCCCACTTGTGGGATGGACTTGTTGACATGAAGAGAGAAGGCTGAACTGGGAGGAGCTGGTGTGGTAGATTTAGAGACAGGCCCAAGTAGAGGAGACCAGAAGAACTTTTGGGGAGTATCATGGAGGCAGAGAGAGAGGAGAATTGCTGGGGGCCAGAATTGCTGAGAGAGACTGCTGAGGGCCAGTTGGAGCTGCCCAGGACTTTTGAGAGCTGCCACCCAGAGCTGCCAAGAACTGAGGAGGCATGACTGTGGTGCTGGTATTTTTTCTGTCTGTTTTGATGTTGTTTTGCCAGATTCGTCTGCTGGTGAAGGACAGTGCTGTTGTTGCAGAGGTCCTGGATCCTTGCTGTTGGTTTAGAAGCCCTGAAGAAGGATTTTCTTGTATGTTTATAGAAATCCTGGAAGAGAGTCTTGCTGATGTTTTCAGGGGTCCTGAGACTGTTCTGCAGGCAGAGAGTGAATTGATAAGGACACTGGCAATGTATCTTGTAGCTTTGTTAAGCTTTGTCTTCCCAGGAAGAGAGATTTCTGAGAACTTACCTTGGATCAAGATGAAGAAAAGACCTCTCCTTGGGTGTTGAATGCTGTGATGATATTCTAACTTTGTTGTGGCTTAGGGTTAGATGGCCTTTGTGCTCTCCACTGCCCCTTTTGAGAAGGTGCTTAGAGTTAACTGATGATAATTGTAATTTAGTTGTGATCCAGGGGTAGGAAACTTTTGACTTTTTGTGCTCTGTGACTGACCAAATGAATGCACTTTGTTTATGACTGGAAAGTAACCTCCACTTGGGAAGAGAGACTTTGTCACTGACTAAATGAATGTACTAGCCAGGGGTGGGGTACTTTGACTCCATACTTTGTGATTGAATTGAGACACTTTGTGATTGGATTGAGAAATTGCTAAACGACTGAGTTACACTGTATTTTGATTTCCTCTGTTCTGTGAATGTTTTGACTTAATTTGTCACTGAATAAAAGAGTTACTATGCTGGTATTCTGAGCCTTGGAAGTTGCCTTTGCTTGGCGTGACAAGAGCTTTCAAGGTTCTGATTACATACTATAGTGAACACTCTATTTATTCAGTAACAAATCAGAGAAAAACATTCACAGAAAATCAAGGTACAGCATTCACAGTGTTACAACTTATCACAGAAAATCAAAATACAGCATTTACCATGTCACAACTCAACAACTTATCAGTAAAATGGCCACATAATTTTCACCAAAGTGGTCACATAGTTTTAAACAAAGTACATTCATTTAGTCAATCATAAAATTCTTAATTTACTCACAAAGTACAAAAGTCAAAGTTTGCTACCCCTAGATCACAATAAATCATAATCTTCTTAGTCAGTACCCAGTATCCAAGTAAAGTCTTCTTTCAGCTTGACTTGAGACTGGCTCTCAGCTTCCATGGTTCCAGCTCCAACTGTCACATGAGTTCAAATGCAGATAGCTCCCAGATCCTTATCCAGCTTTCCATGCAGTTACTGTTCCACACTGAATCTCACAGTGTCCAGTCCACCTTACATCTTTCACCATCTCTATTCCTAGGAAATCAAGGTATAACAAAGCCACAGACAAAGTACAGACACCACAGTCATGCTTCCTTTGGCAGCTCTGGCTTGTCTTTAGAAATCCTCAGCAGCCTCATCAGCTCTGGCTGGCCCTTAGAAGTCCCTTATCACCATAAGCTCTGTTCTCAAAATCAAAATCACTTTCTCCACAAAAATTCCAGTCCAGCATCAGCAGCCCAGTCTTCAGATGCTCATCACAATAAGTTCTGACCTTCCCAACTGGGGTTTTTCCTTATATACAGTATTGCTCCTCCCTTTCAGCCTCTTCCTGTTACATCAGCAACAGGAGTTCCCTGTTCAGCTCCTTCCTGTTATGTCAGCAACAAGGGTTCATACCTTCTGTTTCTTTACCAGAGGCTTAATTTGAAACTAGGTGTTAAGTACCTGTCAGCTTAGCAATACAAAGGGATCTTCAAATTTCATTACTATTACACATGGATGACAACCAAGGGCCAGAATACTCCAGAACCACCTCCTCTGATGCTTCATCTTGATGTGAATGTGGCTCTGGGTTCTTCTAAGATAAACCACCAGAACACAAGTCCTGACAAGCATTGCCTCTGTGGCCAGGCTGTGTCACTTGGCTAATCTAGGCGAAGCACAGAGCCTCAGCCCCAGTAGGTGAACCACCAGGTGATGCATTCTTGTGGCCACCCTAAACACAATGACCAATTTCCTTTTTTTTTCTTTTTGGAGGGGAGAGGGCATGGCAATTGGGGTTAAGTGACTTGCCACGGTCATATGGCTAGTAAGTGTTAAGTGTCTGAGGCTGGATTTGAACTCAGGTCTTCCTGACTCCAGAGCTGGTGCTCTATTCACTGTGCCACCTAGCCGCCCTGATGACCAATTTCTAAAGTGCATTGGAGTCTTGTCATATATACATAGAGGAAGGGCACAGCGTAATGAGATCATCACCTTTGGAAGCAATTGCCATGAAATCAGGACTGAGAAAATGGAGTGATGCTACTAAAAACCTCAACCAGAGAGTGTCTATACTTGGCCAATGAATCCTCCCAGCAAGACTGAGTTGGCTGCAACTTCTCCTTGGGTCTGGGGTCTGGTCAGCTGCCATCTTGGCACCCACTAGGACCTCTTCTGTGAGCACTCAGCAGCTGCAGGGCAAGAGCTGGGGCACTCAGATTTTGGCTCCCTAGCAGTGAGTCATGAGCAGAGCAGGATCAGTTCTTGTCCTTCAAATATCCTTTTGCCAGGGGAAGATAAAAGCTCATTGCAAGCTTAGCAAAACCCCAAACCAACTGGAAAGTGATTAAAATCAGAAGCAAAAAAAAATGTTCAGCATACCCAAGAATCTTCAGATTCATCAGGAGATCTTAAGCCAGGGTCTGAGCTGGCTGTCTGTTCATGACTGATGGAATAGAAAGATTTGATGGCAGTTTGGGAAAGCAGAAGAGTTAAGGATGCCCAACTCCACATTTCAGGGATTGGTGTGCATAGAGAAGCATAGCCCCTGGTTATGAATGTGCAGTGGTCTGGGTTCTGGTTGTCTAGGAGCCAGTTGGACCATTGCTAACACATTGGGCTTCTTGTCAGGTCTCTTCAGGTCTCAGCTGTAAAATGGGGGCACTGGACTTTATGATCTCAAAGGTTCCTTCCAGCTATAAGATGTGATCATTCTCTATTATCCCATGGCATGGGCAGGGCAACTCAGTAAATGTCAACAATCTCCATTCTCCAGAGACCAATCCATCAACCAATGCATAAATCACCTACTCTGTTCTTGGCATGCTGCTAGGTGTTAGCAGAACAGAGGGAGACAAAGGAGAAATAGCTCCTGCCCTCCAGGAACTTCCATTCCATGTCAGGAAACAGCACTTATGCATGTACACGTTGTAATGCCAAGCAAAGGCAACTTCTAAGATTTGGATTACCAGCATAGTAAACCCCATTTATTCAGCAAACATTCACAGAACAGAAAAAGTCAAAATACAGTGTAACTTGTTCCTTTAGCAAGTTCTCAATTCAATTCAGGTACTA
>JAQQSU010010206.1:0-12486 GCA_028627135.1 Pseudochirops cupreus | reverse complement strand
TCTTCGCCATTGTGGTTGCCTATATCCTGTATTTTTAGAGTGGATATCTGCTTCCGGGGTGAGTTTCTCAGGCTGGGAGGTAGGAGTTTGGCTGTTGACTTAGTGAGCTGTGGCCTCTAAGTGTGTGGACTGAGGCCAGGGCCAGGAATCTTGGTGTTTCCCCTGAGTTACCTGAGGCCGGGGGTAGTGTGTTTCAGGTTTCCACCTCTTTCTCTGGGCTGCTTCTCAGGCTGGCTCGCTGTAGTAGAAGGGTGGGGCTGTGGTTTGCTGATTGGCCAGGTGGTTCTAAAGCACACCTGGGCTTTTGTTGTTAGCACTTGCTGCCTCCACCCACCTGGGTTTAGGCTCGGTACAGTACAATCTCCCTTCCCCCTTCCTCAGTGATTTCCAAGCCTGGGGCTGTTTACCCTAATGCGAGAATGTACTCTAGGTGGGGCTTTTAGCTCTTGATTTTTTTGTGTGTCAGGGAGGGGGATGAGAGCCCCTAGATTTCATTCCTCCCTCCCAACTTCTGAAAGTCTGGGCATGTAGCTTCAGGAATCCAGGCCGCTGGTTGCTAGCCCCAGGAAAAACCACTGACCCTGCTATGCGCCCTGCGTTCCCTCCTACCCAGTTCCTTCGGTCCTCACCTTGGCTGTCTAGGCCTCAGTCTCTTAATCTGTTCTATATCTATATCTAGATCTAGATCTAGATCTATATTTATGTCTATGTCCATGTCCATGTCCATGTCATCTATGTCTATGTATCTGTATATGCATGTAGATAGATATATATCTAAATCTATATATCATCTCTCTCTCTCTCTCTCTCTCTCTCTCTCTCTCTCTATCTATCTATTTACCTACTTATTTATCTATTTGTCTATCTAAATTGCCCTAGATTACTTCTGAGGCACCCACCAGGTCTCAGTCTACGATCCTGTGACCCTCTGTCTGAAACAACTTCTCACCATCATTCATAAAATCCCTATGGATACTCCCCTCACAGCCCCCACCTCAGAAATGCTCATAGTTCTCTGAAAACCCTATCAGTGGGGATGGACATAGTCTCCCAAAAAAGATGATCTCAAGGTTTCACACAAAATCTTACCAGCCTTGAGCTAATTAAAGAGTTCAGGGAAAGTTCATGTTCAATCTCAACCCTATACATTAAAATATAATTTCTCTTCTGTTACTTCCTTTCTCTAAACCTTTCAATGGCTTTCTGTTGTTTACCATAGCAAGCCCAGAATTGATTACTTGGTTTCCAGTGCTCTGTATGATTTTCACTTTCTTCTCATGCCACTGAGTGTGGGATAGACTGGGAATACTCCTATCCTACTTAATCCTGTTGGCATAGTATTATCTGAGTCAATGGGGATCCTCAAGAGATAAGTATTGGTAAAAGAAGGATAATTCAAGAGAAGAATGGTTTGCTTTGGGATATGCTGTATTTATTCCCCTTTACTTTAAGCTTCAGACAATGTCTGGACAACCATGGAGTAGATGACCAGGACTGTGTAGCAGAGGAATTCTTGTTCAAGAATGTATTGGACAAAATGACTTTGAGATCCCTTCTAAGGCTAAAATTTTGTCCTTCATTACAGAGATCTTGGAATTTGAGCTAATGGAACTTTTGTGATCATTTTATCCAAGATATTCATTTGCAGTTGAAATGACTGAGTCCCAGAGAAGTTGTGTCATTTACTGAAAGTTACATATATAATAAGTGATAGACCAAGACTTAGGACCAAAGAATTTGGGGTTGAACAAAAGACAATAGTAGGTCCCAATAATTAATAGACCACAGCTTTGGAACTTACTGGTACCTTAAAAGTCACTGAATTTAACCATCTCATTTTACAAATTAAAAAGGAACAAAGTGAGATTTAGAGCGGTTATATGACCTGCCCAGAGTCATACAGCTAAGCAAATGCCTGAGAGAGGGTTTAAACACAGCTTTCCCCATGTTGTTACTATCTCTTACCCCATGGCCATTAATTCATAATGATGGCAATCACCACTTTGGAAAATGGAGTGGTGATACACAAGAGGTGCTATTTTCTAGGTAATAGGATTTCTATGTTTCTTTTCAAAGAGAGTGTGACTTACTAGCAAAATTGGCTACTTCCCTGCCATACCATAGATTGGCTGAGTAATTAATGTGGGGATCTTTATAAACCTTGCTCTTGGGCAGCCTGCAATAATGCCTATTTCTTGGTCTTTTCAACCTATTCTTTCAAAAAACTGAGTCAGGGGTTATCTATTCATTTTCCTGGGGGAACCAAAAAATAAGACATTATTCAAATGATGTGCTATTTCTCCAGGGCTAGCATCTCTGACTTGCTGCAGAAAGGAATCATCTTGCAATCCAACCAGGAGAGCATTTGTTTGACAATTCCCTTTGTGAAATATACCCAGACTCAGAGATTTTGGCACTCAGCAGTCATGTTATAAAAATGCAAAGACACAGGAGCAAACAATCTGCCCATTTGGGTCATGGCCTCTTTGACACAATCATCCCAGCATCCTCCTAATCAATAGTATATTCAAATGAGTCTGGAACTTGATAAAGAGCAAAACTCCAAATACTTTGAAATAATGAAAGATGTATTCATTTGGCTCTGCATCCAATATCACTGCCAATCCTATTTAAATTCCCACATGAACAGTCTTTGGCACAACTGACCAATGCTTGGAGCAAGATAAATGATAGTTCTTGGACTCCAGGAGAGGGGGTGGAGTGGGATGGAAAGGAGAGAGAAATAATTGTAGGAGTCCTCAGGCTCAAGCAATGAATCTGCATAGAGTAGCCACACCAGAAGAAATTGTGATCTTCTTGGCACTCTCACATCTACCCTATCAGTGGTTTTATTTTCTCTCCTGCTCTTCATTCCACAGAATTCCACCCCCAGATGCCTATCCTGCATCCCATTCCATCAGAATTTTTGCTCTCAGCTGTCTGTCAGCTATAATTTACTGTCAGCTAAGGCATTAACTGATAAACCTTAACATCTCTCCTAGGGTGCCTGCATTTTAATAGGAAAATCTTTAAAACTTTCAAGGCCCAAAGAAATAAAGCTACAATGGTGGAGTGACAGACAGTGTGTGGGGGTGATATTTTTGGATAAGGTGCTCTTGCTTGGCATCCCTTCAAATAAGAGTCCCTCTTTATACCTAGGTTGGCCCTGAGGGTACTTGGAAAAGTGAAACTTAACAGGGGGATGGCAAAAGCAAGAGAGTGGCTTATGTAATAAATATGTATGGCAGTGGGTGAGTGAAGTGATTGCTCAATGACAGGACTGTTAGGTGTGGAGGGTGGGAAACATACAAATACTGAGTTACAGAAGTATATTATTTTAGAATTAGGAGTGTTCTCAGCAGTTACTGTCTAACTTATACTTGGAATGAGTCCCCTACTATAGCATCTTTGACATATGGTAAACTAGTTTCTGTTTCAAGATTCCCTATGAATCATGGGATTGGGAATGGGAATCAACCCCCTATTGCTCTTTTGGGCAACTCCATAACATGCACCCCTTCTTCCTCTCTTCACCTCCCTTCTCATAGTTAGCAAAATGAAAGAAGTTAATCTCTGGCGATCTCCCATTTTTTTCTCTCCTTTCAGTTCCCTAGTATTTCCTTCCTTCCTCCAACACCAATAAGTACCTCCATTCATTCCCAAACTCTGCATTGAATACCTTTGTTGTGTTGTATGTATTCCATTGAAAAAGAGACAAAGAAATAGAATAGTCACATGAATCTAGGGCCGAATATTAGATATATCACCCCTACTTACCCTGTCTTTATAACATCAATGAAAAGTGATCACTCATCTTTTGCTTGAAGACTTCAGGCCATGTGGAATTAGTCACACTTTTGCATGCTTCTAATTGTTATGAAGCAGTTATGGGAATCTGAAGATCTTCCCTGCCCTTAGGCCCTTTGCTTAAGTGGATTAAGTGGCTCTGAGAACCTTCCCTGATTTGAAAGCATACTCTGAGCCCTAACAGGCTGAACGTGGTCACATAGAGTCTGTGGTGGGAGGCTTGTTTTTCTGAAATGTCCAAGCCTTGTTGCTTTGTAATTGGGCAGTGGGTCAAGAGGGTTGTGACATTCTCTTATCCAGGAGAAGGCTATATATACTGCTGATGTGAAGCTTTGTTTTGGGGCTCACTTTGAGAAGAGTTGTGTGATTTGGCCAGATGAGACTCTGGGAAGCCGTTGAGCCCCTGGCTTTAAAAAACCCAGATGTTGGTGCTTCCCTCTCTGGTAGCTGAATAGGTATGGATGTTAAGGTCAGATGATTGGAAGCCCATCTGCTGATCTGTTTCTTTGTCTAATTGTAACTTCTGCTTGTTAAATTGTGTTCATATTCTGTTTGCATTCTCTGAAGTTCAGGGTGCTGACTTTTTCCCCCAAACTAGGCAAATGATATATGTTTGATTGATTAAAGTGACACTGTTAACCTATGTTGAGTGGCTTTCCTTTAGAAAAGCAGATCTAAGAACCTGTGGTAGCAGCCACCCTAGGTATGCTAGGGTGCTTGCTGATACAGGAGCTTTTCCATACATTGAGTACCGCTTCATAAATTCCATTGATTTCTCCAACAACTGTCAACTAGGAAGTAAGGTGTCTAGTATGACCTGTCTTTAATGAAGCCATATGAACAATCAGTAATCACTATTTTCCATTTTCAGATGTTCACAAAACATTTTTAATAACATATCTAAGAATTTTGCCAGGAATTTAAGGCATTTTTCTGGTCTATTGCTCACATTCCATTCTCTTCTCCTTTTTGAAATAACTATGTCCCTTGCACTTCCCTACTTGTGACAATTCGCTCATTCTCCAGGGTCTTTCAAATATCACTGACAATGTTTGAGCCACTACCTACTTCCCCACCTCTAGTGGTATAGTTCATCAGAGTCTAGTGACTTGAAATCATTGAGAAGTCTACTGTTTTCTCACTATCTTCATCTTCATGTTGGTTTTCAACTTCAATTACCGGTATTTAATTTAATGTAATTCTATTTTCATTATTTTAATTCCATTTTCAATCCAAGCAAAACAAGACAAAACAAAATTTAAGCAGAGAAAACAGGCATGAAGTCTTTTACCATTGCTCCGCCCACTGTGAGTCAGTGAATGCTAAGTGGCCATCCTATTCATTTTTTTTTTATCTTTTTTTCCTTAACATAGTGAAAGTGAAAACAGGCATAACAGAATTCTTTGTTGTTTTTGTTGTCATTACGGCCCCTTTCAGTAATGAATACTTATGAAGAAGCTTCAATTTGCTCCCAAATTCCAGGGTCCTAGAGCAGGGGATTTCATCAGTTGGGAGGCATTGATGCTGGTTGCAACATGCTCAAGGAAAGTACTGGAAGATGTCTGGAAAAAGTGAAGAGATATAAAAAGGTTCATAATGGCTGATCTGGAATGGAAGGGAGGAGGAGGAGGAGAAGTAAATGCTCCCAAAACAAATAATTGTCCACTCAACTTCATCTGATTCCTGTCATTGTTAGCAGAATTTGCTTGTGACAGCCCCAACTGGCCCCATCAGCTTTGTTCAACTCCTGCCAGGACTAATGCTCCAGAAGTCACAGTCCTGCTGTGATATCAATGAAAAATTGAATGGAAAAGCATTTATGGTCCAAGTTCTATGCTAAGTGCTGGGTATACAAACAGAAAAAACACAACAAAATAAAAAACTCCAGACTATTCCTACCTTTAAAGAGCTTACACTGAAATAGCAGAAGATAACAGACATAAGTAGCTTTCCCAGTAAGTCATATAGAAAGGTACAGTGGTCCTTAGGGCAAGAGGCAAGGTAAGATTGTCATATCTTTAGTGCCATTTTGGTTAATAAACCTATTGCCATGCCAAGATGCAGAAAGATTCAGGGTATACATTGAGGGAGAAGTTCATATACCTCCACACACAGATATAAATTTTGTAATACATAAAGACATGTGTGTATATATTTGTGCTTGCGTATTTTGTTTACATATCAAATATACATATATACATATAGATATAGATATAGTTATAGATATTGATATAGATATATAGATAGATAGATATATACATATAGACTTTTGAGCATGCCTATATTACTTAAGATAGAAGCATCCATAGGACATATACCTGCTTCTGGACTTGGCATCCTTTTTCCAAGATGACCATGGTGCAAACTCTCAGATCTGGGGATTTTATCACAGGTATGGTACTCATGCTCTAGGATAATAAGGCCTTTGTACCATGGAGAGAGCTAGAAAGGGAGAGGGTCTGATAGCTTTAAGGCTATACCCTGTTTCAATTGTATGACCAATGGAAGAGCTTGCCCCAATCTATGTGGTAGGGTAGTTGTAGATGTTTTCTTCCAGAAACATGACTCTACTCTCTCCCAAATGATTTCCTCCATCTTATATGATCTGGTTATATGCAAAAGTCCCATTACACTACTTCAACCAAAGGATTCAACTGCAATTTCTAAAATGTTACCTAGTTATAGTGCCAAGAAATCCTCATACACCATAGAAAGAAGATGACTTCCTGCTGTGTACATTAATTTCAATTAATCCATCAATTAAAAAACATTTATTATCTGCTTACTATTCACCAGATACTGTGCTAAATGCCAGGTTTCTAAATACAAAGAATGAAGCAATCCCTGTTACAAGAATCTTATATTCTGATGAAGGAGACAGGTACATATATCAGTATTTACAAAATAAATGTAAAGAGAAGAAACAGAAAGCTCTCTCTCTCTCTCTCTTTCTCTCTCTCTCTATTTCTACCTATCATCTATCTATCTATCTATCTGTCTGTCTGTCTGTCTGTCTACATCTATATATCTGTATACATGCGTGTGTGTGTGTGTGTGTGTGTGTGTGTGCGTTTGTGAAACTCAACATCATCTGGGCAAGCTCAGTTTGCCTAACTTGGAGGCCTCTGTGGCCCCCACCATGTGGGTAATGGTAGGCTCTTCGATTGACTGCCCATGTTTTTAAACCTGGTGAGACTAAGGTGGTCTCTCTCTCCTCTAATTTCTGACCATTTTTATCTATTTCATCCAAAAATTGAAGATCCCAGTTCATTCACAGTGAGGATGCTTTGATATGAACTGAATTGAAAAGTGAGGAAGGGCCTTCTTTCTCTTGTTCTCTTTTCCTGGTTCTTAGAAATGGGCCCCAGGGGTGTTTTTGTTTTCATTTTTTCTCTTCTGTCTTGTTTTTCTTCTTCACTTTCAGGTGTTAAGGGTGATCCCCCTGGTACCCAGGAGTAAAAGCCATGCAATCATGGAGTCATGATTGCAGGCAGGATAGTACAGTCAGTCAGAATTCCTAGAAACTGTGAGAAGACAGGGTCCCTAGGATTTAATCCCAAGGGGGAATTTGGACTAGGAATTGGGCCTCTGATTTATGGGAACTGAGCTTTGCTATGAACCTAATTCTCTTCCCCTGTCCAGGGTACTGAGGTAGCGAGAGGGGAAAGTAGGATTACATATGTTTTGAGTCATGTGGAATTGAAAATTGATATCCCATTTTATTTTATAGTTAATTATTGATTGAGAATTTTATGTAATCACTGTACCAATATTTCTGGATCAGAGTTAGACTCGAATGTGTACCATTCAGTCGTAGAGTTTGTAAAAATTTAACTTCCCTTTTCCTATGGGTTACAACCTGACCACAAAGACTCAAATTCTGTAAGTTTTTGGGAGGGAAGAGGGGAAAGGGGAGATAAGACAACCTGGTTATAGGATCTTAGGCTGCTTGTAAACCATGAGACTTTCTAGGGAATATGAGTCAATCCTATGTTTTTTCCCTGTTGTCCTGGGTTATGGAAATCCTCCTTCTGAGTCAAAACGCATTCACTATCTCTATATGACTGATCACAGCCTTAGTTATACTTGTATCACTGGTATCTTATGTAATCAAATATATAAAAGACCTGATTTGCCTGTCAGAAGGGCCCCTGGCTAATGAGGAGCCTTGGATCCCATTCATTGGTAACTAGTAGTGTGACTAATAAAATGATCGTACTTGGAACTTTGTACCTCAGTTTCCCTTTGCCAAAGATTTTTTTTTTGTCATGGTATTTGAAGAAGTAAATTTGTAAATTCAAGATTGTGTTTTCTAAAGTAAATATTTCTGTGTTAAAGCTAATGTGTTAGTGACTAAATTGAACAGGGGTACAGGGAATTAACCCCCTATAACTGGCTTAACACTGTGATTGGAGGCTGGAGTCATCTATGCAGAATCTGGACACCTCTCAATTATCTTAAGTGTACCAGAGAATCTTGAAGGGGAGAGTTGAAATGTAACATACTTGTCATTTAGGTAGGGGAGGGGAGCAGAGAAGTTTGTGGTCCACATAGAAATAAATTAAATAAAAGTAAGATCCTATGAAAGTGGATTCAGTCCTTAAAATAAACTAAATTGAAAGAATCAGAAAACAACTCAAGGATTTTCAGGTGGAATGTGTCACTGCTCTTTCATAAGGATTCATAGTTAAAGAGAAGACTTCTGGAGATATGGTGCTAAAAACAAGAAGAGTAAATCTGGACTAGTGGAATTTCAGATGCTTTGGAAAATCATTTTGGTCAATGGGATTTAGACCAGGAAATGACCTTAGAAGTCTCATTTAGTTCAAATAACTGAAGCCCAAGGGTGCTTGTCAAAGGGTCTAGGCCCATCAATGGGCCTAAAAATTCTAAAAGTAGAAAAACAACAGCAACATATCCTGTGTAACTCCTACCTTATTTCTTAGGAGTTCAACTCCGATAACTTATTTGCCTTTTTAACATCACGTACCATTCTCTGTACCATCAGACACACACACGCACATGTACACATGTATAGACATACATACAAACAATAAAGAATTAAATATTCCAGAGATAGTAACAGGCAAGAGCTATGTCCTACTGGGCTGCCAGAAAAGAAAGGGGAGGAAGATTATGGAAGGAGAAAAGATGAAAAGTCAAGTCAGCCTTCCAAATCTGCAGTGGCTTCTAGACCTATGCTTGGTTGAATCTGTGCCACAATTTGGGAAAAGGGAAAGTCAGAAACATCATACATACTTATACACACACCTATGCATGTTTGTGTGTAAACACACGTAGACACAGCTATACAAAACGCATACATACATGCATATGTAGACACACATATGCATACATAGATGCACACGTGCACACATACCTAGATGCACATATGCACAAGTGCATGTACACATATGGCTGCATGCATGTGCGTGGTGTGTTGTGTGCATGTATATACATATGTGTTTATGTATGTGCATAGCTGCATGTATATACATGTTTTATGTATGTAATGTATATATGCACATATGCATGTATATGCATAGATATGCACATGCGCATGTGTGTATACATGTGTGTGCACATGCATGCTTGTGGACACACACAAATAAGTACATATGCATGTGCCTACATCCAACATTAAATGGTTTTGACTTACATAGTACTTTCAAATAGCAAAGTGTTTTAAGAATATATTTCATCTTATCTGCTCAACAATGTTGTAATTACCCCCATGTTAAAGATGAGGAAACTGATGCACAGGAAATTAACACACTACCCACAGTCACATTAACCATAAATGTCCCAGGCTGGATTTGCCCTCAGGTTTTCCTGACTCCCAGCCCAACACTCTCTCCACTGTGCCAGCCACCTGTAGTGTATTAGGCAGAACACTGAACTAGGATATTTTTTCATAATAGTTCTTGTCCTAAGCTATCCCACTGAATAATCTGTGTGATTTTTGGACAAGGCCTTGGCCATCTCTGGGCCTTAGACTTCAACACTGCAGAATGAAAGGTCATGGACTAGGTCAAAAGGGTCAAATTCATCTTCCACGGGTCACAAGCCCCAGCAAAACTTCCCAGTGTAACCAAGCAGGATTAAATGTAGTAGTCAATGTCTGACAAAATAGATAAACAATATAAGGCAGATAATGGTGACTTGTGATTTTCTAAGTCATTGTCCAGGCTCCCTGGGCCTATTTCCATCTGAATTTTATATTCCTGGACTGGATATTTTTTTAGGACTCAACCAAAACATTTTGTCATTTTAAGTGTCCAGTTTTCAGACATATCTTTCCATGTATAGCTATAACTTTCAGCATCTGAAAGCACTTTCATAGCTGTTAGCATGCTTGTACCCCGACAAGTAGGGGAAAAGTGATTAGACATTTTATAGAGGAGAAATTATTCTTTTTGTTTGTTTTTTAACAAGGGGCAGGGAAAGACAGCATTAGATAGTGTGTTGTGGGTCAGAATTCATTGTCAGGAAGACCTAGGTTCCAATCTTAATCTTTGAAACTAATTTGTTGTGATTCTAGGTAAGCCACTTAAACTCTCTGAGTCTCAGTTTTCTTATCTATAAAGTGGGAACAGAACCTTCCACATGCATTTGATGTGAGGCTTAAATGTCCATAGCTACATTCGAGATAACATATATAAAGAGTTATTAATACCACGATTGCTAGTAGCATATAAAGAGCTTTGTAGAATTGAATATGCTATATAAATGTCAGGTAGAGTTACTGTGACCACTGCTACAGTGAACGTAACAGGAGCCAAAAAAAGAGTAACAAGGCAGGGATGAGAACACACAACTCTTCACTGACCCTGGTTCAGTGGCCTGAGTGCTCTCATTCTGCCTACTAGAAGATTTCTGCACATAGGGCCAGGCTGAGTCCCCAACAGACTCTTAGTTAATATTACTGTTGCTCCTGATCTGAGTAGATTAGCAATCTCTCCCCCGGCACTAGTTAGAAACGTGTTCATATTTCAAGGGACTCCTGTCGTTCTGATTGGCAGACCAATCAATCACATTGACCAAAATGGAATTCTCCCAAGAGGCAGGAAGGGAATAAAATGCTAATGATGGAGATGGATGAGCTCAGCTGGGCCAGTTACTGGGGTGACTGCGACTGACATCCTCCTCCTCCTCCTTCTCATAAATATTTTGTTATTAACTCGTGTCTTCTTAGTCATACACTCTTTCATGTTCCTGTTACATGATGATGATGATGATGATGATGATGGTGATGATGATGATGAGGGTGATAGTGAGGATGATGATGATGATGATGATGATGAGGGTGATGATGATGATGATGATGATGGTGAGGGTGATGATGATGATGATGATAGTGATGGCGACGATGATAGTGATGACGACAATGATGATGATGACAACAATGATGATGATGATGATGGTGATGATGATGATGATGACGATGATAGTGATGACAATGATGATAGTGATGACGACAATGATGATGATGACAACAATGATGATGATGACGATGGTGATGATGATGATGAGGGTGATGATGGTGGTGATGATGATGGTTGTGAGGATGATGATGATGGTGAGGATGATGATGATGACAATGATGATGATGACAACAATGATGATGATGATGGTGATGATGATGATGATGATGAGGGTGATGATGATGATGATGATGATGATGGTGAGGATGATGATGATGACGATGATAGTGATGACAACAATGATGATGACGACAACGATGATGGTGATGATGACTGAAGAAACATTTTCTGATGCTCCTGATTCTTAGTGCTCCTTTTTAATATACCCACCCCACCCCCAACTGCATTTTCTTTCCTTTGCATTCATTGTTCAGCTCTAGGTCCTTTCTCTTAGTTCCGCTCACACTGAGTTGGGTCCTCTAGAGCAGGGGTGAAGACAGTCTCTCTCTAAAGGCTCTAAGTGTGCACTTGAGGCTGAGGAAGGCTCTTCTCTAAAGTCATCAGTCAAAACTGATGGTCTTATGTGTTCTACCCCATATCAAATGCCAGTTGCATTTAATATGGCTCCAAACTATAGATTAACTTAGTGATTAGTACCCCAATATCATGGAATCACTTAACATCAGTTTTTATGAAGGAATATTTACTGAGAATGTATAGTAAAAACAGAAATTAAATCTCCCCCCCCCCACATGGGGATATGCCAACTTATTTAGTCAAGCGGTGACTAACACTTTTCTACCAAGGATTTCCCTCCACTAAGTTTACTTTCAAGTACCATGTGTGGCATGGCCAATAGATGAAATTGCTCCAAAAAATTGCACTGTTGATGCAGGGACTGATTTATTACTGGGCTATGTCAGGTTGGTCAGTCCTTGGGATTATGCTGGCAGCAATCACTGGCCTGGACTCTATTTCCTGGATCTTTCATTATCTCACATTTGTAGCCTAATCCACTTTATCTCCAAATAGCTCTTCACCTATGAAGAGGAAAAAACAAACACATATAGGCAAAGGGTGCTGTGTTTATTGATAGGCACATATTGGCCTAAGTAAAGAGATAAGCAATTGGCAAGAAGAGGTCATTGCTACCACTGTTTCTCTCCCTCCCTCTCTCTCTCTCTCTCTTTCCCTCCCTGCCTCTCTTTCTCTCTCTCTCTCTCCCTCTCTCTCTCTCTCTCTCTCTCTCCCCTTC
>JAQQSU010010205.1:0-12487 GCA_028627135.1 Pseudochirops cupreus | reverse complement strand
CTCTCTCTCTCTCTCTCTCTCTCTCTCTCTCTCTCACACTCTCTCTCTCTCTCTGTCTCTCTCTGTCTCTCTCTGTCTCTCATCCGGCTTCAGTCTCCAGGATTCTTCCTTCAAGGGGAGCAAAATTCCAATTCTGTCTCTGTCTCTGGAATTCTTGCGTATATACACACCTCAGCCAATCCCCTTCTTCCACATCAACAGGGGCTCAGCCAATCCCCTTCTTCTACATCAACAGGGGCTCAGCCAATCCCCTTCTTCCACATCAACAGGGGAGTTCATGCCTTCTCAACAGTGGGACAGTTTGCATCTTCCACACTTAGCACTTAGTAGTGCTAAGTATCCTGCTAAACTGATTACTATTACAGAAGACTGAAAATACTATGAATATTATGAAGAGTTATGAAAAGGTTATAAAGAGCCTCAAATGTTAAACTAAGAACTTTATATTTTATTCTGGAAGCCATAGGGAGGCTCTGAGTCAGATCTGCTGTAATGCACTGAGCAATGTCCTTAGTCCTTCCTAAAAAGTAACAGGAAACAGGAAAAGACTTTGGGTTACTGGGCTTAATCTTAAAAAACACAAACATTGCCAGTGGTCCTGCAGTTTAAGCCCTGTGAAAAGCAAATACTTACCAGTTCAGGGAGCTAGACAGAATGTTGCTTAACCTCTTTCAGCCTCAGTATCCCCATCTGTCAAATGAGGTTCTTTCTCTCAATCTATCATCCTATAAATCTTGATGATGTCCCATGACATTCATTATTACCTCTTTATTATCCTTAAAATATAGGGCTCCTAACCATGTGCTCCTATATAGGATCATACATACATAGGATTTTGAGCCAGAATAGACTTTAAAAGCCATCTAATCCAACCCTCTTATTTTATAGATGAGTTGCTAAAACCCATAAAGGTTAAGTAACTTACCTAGAGGTCACATAAGTAGTAAGTGGCAGCCAGGTACAAAGGCTACTCTAAATCCCAGATGAAAGAAATATGTCTACCTGTTTATTGCTGATGTTTCCAGCCTCTTAGTTTTATATGTAGTTAGAATTCTTCTAAGTGCAGACTGGTAGTTAACGGAAAGAGTGCCTTTGATTGCAGGAACATTATCATTTGAGACAATCCCATCAAATCCTTTCATTCTTCCCTCCCTTTCTCCACCCTGGTTTTGTTATTGTTGGGAGCCATTTTGTTTCCTTCAGGCTGAATCTCACATTCTTTTAAGGGGTATTTTCAGGGGCATTGCTGATTACAGACAGCCTTAAATTGGTTCTACATGTAAATACATTCAGGATAAGGGAAAATATCTGACTCATCCACACTCAGGATAAAATCTCTTCTTCAAAAAGGAAGTCAAAAACAGTGCTTTAAAGAGTGAAGCAAGACACCAAGGATATTTGGAGCATGTCATGCTTTTGAAGCACCAGACCTTGGACTGTGAGAATTCAACTAGATTCAAATGCATATCCCAAAGACAAATTCAATTCTAGACATATTATATTATACATATATATACATATACACATATCATACGTATATTATAATCTATAATATAATATATTATAGCTAATATAGACTACTTTTCCAAATTCTTCATCTTTATTATCTTTCTTCTCTTCATTAGTGGTATTACTACATAAGAGAGAACTGTATTATCTCATTGGATTCATATCATGAAGTTCTTTTATACTAGACAGAAAGTTATGTTTGTCATACATGTGCTTTATGTCTGAAAATCTATTAAAAGAACTACATCATAAATATATCCTCAAAAAACTAGGGAGTCTTCATATATTCAAGTGGTGCCATTTCATTTCAGTTCATTCCAACCAGGTGACTTAAGAATGTGATCTTTTCTCTTGTTTTACCATTTCACATATTCCTGATTTAAGTTCCTCATTTTATGCATGGTAGGTTGGAAACTGTATCAATTTTCAATTTCTTTTCCTTTTTTCCTGGAAACATAAAAATATCTATATATAAAGGATTAAGGTAAATTTAATTAGAGTGGGAAAACAATTTATAGTAAGAAGGCATCGTTCCCAAAGTTTCTAAGTGTATCTGTACAAGTGTGATTGACATTACTGAAAACTCTGCTATGGTCTGGCACTGTGACAATCTCCTGACAAACAGTGGACTCAACAGCCTCAGTAGGAGACAGGTACTGAGGAGTCAAACTAGAATTCATACCCACTGGGAGCCCTTATGAGGGAAATGAATATAAGTGATTGAGGTTAGACAGGCATCTGGGGAAGAGTTGTTCACTGGTGCATGTAATTATTTCTCATGAGCCCTGATATGAGTTCTGTTTGTTGTTGTTGACCTGTAAATAAACCTGTTGATTCCACGAGCCTTGTGAACCATGTGCTTAGGACAAGAGCTGGTGATGATATTCTACTTGGCATAAGATAATGGAATTCCTGGTTATCTTGATGACTGCAAAGAGTCAGACAAGTGAGAGAAATCATTCTTTCACGTCATGTTGGAGCCTCTGACAAGGTTATGATAGTTTGTCAAAAGATCTGGAAAATTAGCATCAACTCACTCTCTTTTCTTCTAAAAAGAAAATCTAACATGAATGAAAATATAGAATTTATAGACTAGCATATCTAAATCAAAATTTCACAATAATTTTAAAAAATTTAGGGGCAGCTAAGCAGTGTAATGGATAGAGCACTGACCCTGGAGTCAGCTGGACCTGAATTCAAATCTGAATTTGGACGCTTACTGGCTATGTGACCCTGGGCAAGTCATTTAATGCTGCTTGACTAAAGAAGACAAAACAAAATAAAAAGACCAAAAACAACCCACAATATTTTTTTAAAATTCTAATTCTAATTTAAATGAACAAGTTCTTGAGGTATTTAAGTCTGCCTGCATTTCTTTATTACATTGATAGTCAGTTGTTTGTCCTTCATTTTCAAGGAGGACCATAATATCAGGAAGGTGAAGCTATGACATGCAAGGGAATTTGCTTTAAGTGAGGGAGGGCTGTGCAAAGTCACCAGCCTCACTTAGTACTATTTTATTGAAATGTGAAGAGAAAAGAAACATAGCATGAATTCTTAGTTATTAAACGGAAGACCCTACTTCCTCCATTAGTTAATTAGCTTCTCCTTAGTTAAATCTATCTAAGAGATAATGAGTGCTTATTGATTAAGTGAGTACCTTTTATGTGCCAGGGATTGGGCTAAGCATTGAAAGCAAGACAATTCTTGTCCTTAAAAAGCTTATATTCTGGGGCAGCTAGGTGGTTCAGTGAATAGAGCGCTAGCCCTGGAGTCAGGAGGACCTGAGTTCAAATACGGTCTCACACACCTAACACTTACTAGCTGTGTGACTTTGGGCAAGTCACTTAACCCAAATTGCCCTGCCCTCCCTCCTCCAAAAAGCAAAAAAAAAAAACTTATCTCCTATAGGAGTATACAAAATAGATAATTAAATACAGGGTGTATAAATAAATATATATATATTTATATATATATACACACACACATATATACATATACACATTATATATGTAATACATACATATATTATACATAATATGTGTATGTAATATGTACATATAACATAAAATATACATATAATATAATAATATGTAATATATACATATATACACAGTAACAATTGTTGTTGTTGTGTTTGTCCTTCATTCCTGAAAAGGACCATGACATCAGAGAAATGACGACATGACTTGAGGTTGACTTTGATTTGAGTGAGGAAGGACTGTGCAAGGTCACCAGCCTCACTTTCTCTTCCAGAGCCATCTGGGTTCAGTGACCAGATATTCATTAGGATGACTGGCCCAGGATGCAATGGGAGACCTTGACCCTTTTAGGCTAAGGCCTTTTCACTTTCTCTTTTTGAGTGAGATAAGACAAAGTAATGATGGGAAAGCATGAAAGCCCTCTTGAAAGAGGAGACACTTAAGCTGATCCATAAAAGGAAGTAGGAGTTGTAAGAAGTAGAGATGAGGAGGGAAAACATTTTGGGAATGGTTGAAAACCTTTGAAAAGTTACAGAGGTAGGAAATAGAATGTTCAGTCCAGACGCAGCAAATAGGCAGTTTGCCTGGAGTGGAGACTACATGAGGATAAGCAATAGGCTGGAGCCATATTATAAAACATTTGAAATGCCACAAGGAAGTTTTATTGCTTCTATTCTAGAGGGAATAGGAAGCCAAAAGAGGCTGCTGACAAGGGAATGGCAAAGTCAGGGTTGAACTTTGGGAATATCAAGTTACAACTGTGTAGAGCTGGGAGATTTAGAGGCAGGGAGACCAATTACGAGAGACTATTAGAAGAGGCAGGGATGATGAGGCACTGAACGAGGGTGCTTGTGGTGTGAAGTAGAGATGAGATGAAGATGAGAGATACTGATGAAATTCACAAGTCTCTTGGTGAGATTTATTTGGCTTAGTCATAGGGAAAACAAACTCAGAGACAGTTATAAAGCCTGATATCCAGTAAATTCCCTTCCCCACTAGTGGAATCAATACTTCAAAACTTCTTTCATTGGGGCAGCTAGGTTGTGCAGTGAATAGAGCACCAGTCCTGGAATCAGGAGGACCTGAGTTCAAATCCAGCCTCAGACACTTAATGCTTACTAGCCATGTGCCCTTGGGCAAGTCACTTAACCCCAAAGTGCCCCTCCAAAAAAAATTAAAAAAAAAAAACTTCTTTCATCCCAGAAACATTACACAACTCTAATCTACATCTTATATTATCCTATACCCTTGGATAATATATCAGGCTATACTGGTGACCTTGGAAAAGTCATCTTACTGCTTTGGGCCTCCTTTTCTTGTCTGTAAAAATGAGTGCTTTGGACTAAATGACTTCAAATGTGCCTTCCACTTCTAAATCACAGCTCCCATGATCATCTATGTAGTAATGAAATTTATTTATCTGGTTGCTGCTGCCATGGCAAAGGGTCATACTCTCAGGTTGAGGAGATTGCTTAGAGAAGGGATATTAAGTCGGGTTTTGATGTCTTTGCCCCAATTGTCAAATCAAAGTAGATGATGAAGAAAATCATCTAGGTTAATCAGGCAAAATTCTTGGTTTGCCTGTTTGTGTTTGAATTTACCTTGCCTAAATTATTCTTATCCCCCTTCCCATTCTTCTTCTTCTTTTTTTAATTTTTACAAATCCCAAAGACTTAGTGCCAAAAAACTTCAAATTTAAAAGTCAACCTTGAACTTTCTAGTCTCATTTTGGAAGGGGGAAAAAAGCTTATCACTGATCCTAAAAAGAGACTAAAAGGATAATTGTGAGCTTCAAAAATAAGGCAAATTCAAAAAGGTACCACATTTTATTTTGCTTTGAAAATTCCTTTGAAAAAGAAGTAAAGATTTTTTAAAATAAGTTCAGAGACCTCAAGTTAAGAACTCCTGTTATAGAGGCACCATGATTATGTACAAGGATAGGAAGGATCATGTCTTCTGCCATTATACACATTAGCAACCTATTCCTGAAATGCATGTTGTTACTGTAGATAGGTCAAGGGTCAGGAAACCATGATAAAACTGTCATTCATCCCTTCAGTCTAATAATAGAAGTGTTTTAGCTTCATAATTATAAGATTGATGAAGTCTCTCTCCAGTCCCAGACTGAAATTGCACTCTAATCGCACGTAATTATCCTTCTCTGCTAAATACACCTACAATAAGAAACAAGTTCTGGGTTTGACTCCACTAATGAACCTGTAAGCCATGACAAAGGGCATCCTTAGACAGCAGAAATAAGTGCCCAGAGATAATACCACCCAGTTTCTTTAAGGTTGGCCCTTATAAACCTTTTATTTCCCATTATGCTGAAAAAGACTATGCCTCCTTAAAGCCCAGGCTCCCTGTATGGGATTATTCTTAAATACATCAGGTGCTGACCTAGTGAAATGAGAAATTCTATTTCAGAGATCACAGACAGCCTACGATTGTGCTTTTCCTTTCTAAAATACAACCCGAGGGCTTAGCGTTCACGTCTGGGACAAGAATGCTTAAGTGTCTCTGGCCATAATTTACAAAGGCTTGAACGTTAAGTGAATGATATTGGCTAGTAAAACCTTTCTTTTAGAGTTCATAGAAATGCATCGGGTAAAAAAAAAAAACAACAGCCCAATAATCAAAGGCTCAAATCTCAAAAACCAAAGGGAATTAGTCTGGCTATTTTCCATGCCAGTTGTAGTGAAGAAAATTAACTTATTAGCTGATGAATTCAGGGAAAGTAGATAGAACGCCTGGGTAATGCAGCAATATCACTTAGACCTGTCTCCCCACCTCACTCACTCACCATCCCCTGAATGGTCCAGATTGAGACAATATGTGTTGTGTCTTAGACTGGAAAGAATCCTCTGCTTGGAGATAGAAGGCTTGGGTTGTTTCTTACTGGTTTTGTGACCTGAATTAGAGCAAGTCCCTTAATCTCCCAACTTTACTTTTCCCATCTGAAAAGTGGAGATACCTGTTCGTTCTTCAAAGGATTGTGTAATAAAAATACGTTTTTATTATGAGCTACAAATTGTTATTACTAATAGTAATTGAACTTAGACTCAACATCATTTTTTAGGCTGTGTTTTAGTCTTTATTTTTTTAAGTTGTTAAATTTATTTTAAACATAAATAGAAAATAAGAAAAGAAAAAAAAACCATTACCATGTATATAGCAGAACATGAGAGGATTCAATATAAAGCAATAAATTTTCATTTTAAGAAAACATATATAATGGATACTATACATTAATAACAAAGCTGCCCATCTTTGCTTCCTTGTATGTTTTCTTTTGTCCTCTGCTGTGTACTTTTTCCCTTTTCCCCCTCCTTTCCTACCTCCCCCCACCTCCTACTACAATTAAATATGGAAATACATATGTGTGTATGTATATATTTGTACATGTTCATATATATATATACACATACATAGATATCCATAAAATATACATATATACACATATACATTCAAACACATATGCATTGACTGCTTATTTTCACTTGTTATCTGTTTCTCTGAAGGTAGATAACATCTTCATTCATATGTTCAAGTCTTTCCATGTTTTTCTAAATCCACCAGCTCATCATTTCCTATACTATAGCAATATTCTGACCCAATCCCTGAGTCTACTTAGAATTCCTCCTATTCCTGCTCTTCCTCCTTCAGGGTACCTCACAAGCATCATTATTATAGTTGGGGGTGGGGGAAGGAGTGAGAGATAAGAGCCCACATTCTAGCTTTAAAACATCTTTCATCACTTCTTCCCAACAGTTTTAACCAGACTGGCCTTCTCGCTGGCTCCTGAATTACCTCAAAATCATTCTACTCTTTGACAAAGAACAAGGACTAACTTCCCTGAGTGTTAGTGACTTTTCAATATTGTTGAATGAAGGAAAAGGAGAGTCTGTCTTAAGAGAAGATGCTTTCTAAGTTACTTACTCTTTCTCTCAATGGGAATACAGATAAGAATGGAAACCTAGACCAAAAACAAGAAAGGGATTAGTATGGAAAAGGTATTTTAGGCTTTTTCTTCCTGCTACTCTTTTTTGACAAGATATCTTCACCCTTCCTACAATCTTTCCAATTCCTCCTTTTCTTTCTGAAGATGATGCAGAAGTGTCTGTAAACAGATTTATCTAACAGTAGAACCACAGCCTTGCCATTTATTTATAGGAATCTGGAATTTGGACAAAATCATTGAATATGTGCATTTATCTGAGCTTTTCTATTAGCCTGGTCAACCAAGAAGAGGCCAGTTTCTTGGCTGCTTTAAGGCAACATGTTATCATTTGAACAAGTCCTTTGTCAGTTGGGATCAAAAGATATCAAGAGAGATTATTATTCAGGAAAAAACTTACTTTCAACACACACAGGATCTATAGGAACACAATTACAAAACACTCTTCACACAAAAGCAAATCTATACATTTGGATAAATATTAATTGCTCATAGGTATGCCAAGCCAATATAAAAATGACACTGCCACCTAAATTGATTTGCTCACTCAGTGCCATACCAAATGCATATTCAGTGACAAACTACCAAATTAATAAAGCTAGGAAAAATAATAAAATTCATCCAAAGGAATAAAAGGTTGAAAACATCAAGGGAATCAATGAAAAAATTATGGAGGAAGGAAGACTAGCAATACCAGAACTCAAACTATACTACAAAGTGGTCATCATCAAAACAATTTTATTTTGAATAAGAAATAGAGTGGTTGACCAATAGACTAGATGAGGTATACAATATATAGAAGCAAATGAGCACAACAAAATGGTTTTTGATAAAGCCAAAGATCACTGCTACTGGAAGAAGAGCTCACTATTTGACAAAAACTGCTGAGAAAACAGGGAAGTAGTCTGGCAGAGAGTAGGAATGGATCAAATCTCACAAACTCAAAAGGGGTACATGATCTATCATCTATCTATCTATCTATCTATCTATCTATCTATCTATCTATCTATCTATCTACCTGTCTGTCTACCTGTTTATTCATCTTTCCATTAATTTATTTATCTACCTATCTATTTTTCAGTGACAAGTGTCTTGTGGTCCAGAAAGAGTCTGGGCAATAAGTAAAGGTTTAGGAGAGAAATCTCATAGTTTTTGCCAGCCACTTCATACACCAAAATGGTTTTTTTCTCTCAAAGTTGATGTGCTTCAGGAAGTGTTCATACAAAGTTTGGGTTGTTTCCCATAATTTTCTGGTTAATAGGAAGAAGTATGGGCATCAGTCAGAGTTTCCAATGTCTTATCTCTAGTGCCGCTATTGTGGGAGTCAATTCTAGGTAGGTCTTCTATACATACTTGATCTCATGACTGCATTTCTGGTTGTGCATGATCTCGGACTCAAGCTGCTCCACCAGCTCACTTAGGTACTTCTCAGAGTTCTTCAGAACAGCTTCTTTGATTGTCTTGTTCAAGGCCAGACGATGCTTGTCCATTCATTCATCCAGCCATGGTTAAAGTCTGCATGAAATGTAGGTAGAATTCCTCTCATCTTTCTGGGTCATTCATACCGGAACGAATCACCTTCGTTGACGGCCAAGTATTGTCTAAAGGTCAGAGGTTGATTTCTCCAATCTGGGCCACTGGGGAAGCACAGCTCAGGAGCGACCAGGTCCCCTCAGGCACTGTTCTCTCCCCACCCGGTGTCACCTTCACTAGGGGCTCCAATCGCGGCCGCTGCTGCTGAGCTTGCCATCGCCATGGAACCGGTTGGTTGGGACGTGATGCTGGGTACATAATTTAGCCGTAAAGGGCGATGTCATAAGTAAATTAAAGGAACAGAGAAAAAAAACTACCAGTCGTCCATGAATAGAGGAATAGTTCATGATCAAACAAGAGACAGAGAGGATCATGGGAGGTAAAATGAATAATTTTTATTACAACCGAAACGATTTTTCAGAAACAAAACCAAATGCAGCTAAAATTAGAAAGAAAGAAGGAAACTGCGAGGTGGGGAATTTTATAGAAAGTTCTCTGGTAAAAGTCTCATTTTATAAACATATAGAGAACTGAGCCAAATTTATTATTTTTTTAAAGTGCCGTTCTCCAATAGTCAAAGGATATGAACAGGCAGTTTTCAAAAGAAGAAACCAAAGCTCTCAATAGTCATATAAAAAAAAAGCCCTAAATCACTAAAAATAGTGAAATACAAATTTAAACAACTCTGAGGTACCTCCTCAAATCCACTAGATTGACTAAAATGACAGAAAAGGAAAATGACTAATACTGGAGGGACAGTGGGAAAATAGGTGCACTGGTGCGCTGCTGGTGGAAGCGGTGAACTAGTCCAACCACTCTGAAGAACAAGCTGGAACTATGCCCATAAAGCTATAAAACTGCAAACCCTTTGACCCAAATATATGCCAAGATGATCAAATAAGAAGGAAAAGGACTCATATGTACAAAAATATTTATATAGTAGCTGTTTTTTGTGGTAGCAAAGAATTGGAAACTGAGGGATGTACATCAACTGGGGAGTGGCTGAACAACTTGTAGTATATGATTGTGATGGAATACTATTGGGCCATAAGAAATCATGAAGAGAATGATTTCAGAAAATTCTAGGAAGACTTATATGAATTGATATAAAGTGAAGTTACAGAGCTAGGAGAACGTTGTATACAGTAAGAGCAATTGTAACGATGGTCAATTGTGAAACACTATATAGTATGTATCATATTTCTCATTTTCTCAATGAATGGGGGAGGGGGAGAAGGAGAATTAGGGAGTGAAAATAAAAATTAAACTTAAAAAATCTTACTCCTATTACAGCTTTTCAATTTTCTTCAGTTCCTATATTGCAGTGAGAGTTTCCCCCCCAGAATAGGGGATCTTAACCTGGGATCTGTGAACTTGGTTTTTAAAAATATCTTGATAATATATTTCAATGTAATTAGTTTCAATGTAATTGTAATATTGTGTATTTTATTTTATGTGTTTCAAATAATGTTGTTCTGAAAGGGACTTTATAGACTTCACCAAACTTCCATGACACACAAAATAGTTTAAAAAAAAAAAACGCTTAGCCTACAATAACTACAAAAGTTAGTTGAGACTTACCTTGTGGATAGGAAACTAGATTTACTTTACCTATCTTTTTTTTTTTTCAAGGTTTCAGGGATGAAACCATCACACTAGACAGAAGATTCAGGGTTGGGTTTTTTGGGGGCTGGGAGAAATTGCCACAACATAATGCAGAATTTTCCAAACAGTGGTGTTGATCTACTGGGACAGAGTCTTTTCTAGAGGTTGTAAGGGAGAGAGATGTGCAAAACTATGTCCTAAATTATTGGATATCTTAAAGCAAGACTTCCACGTGTGTGTGTGTGTGTGTGTGTGTGTGTGTGTGTGTGTGTATACACACACATTCACTTCTTCTGATGAAAATAAAATCAATAAAACTAAAGTAACACGGTGAGAACTTGTTGTAGCTGGTGGGGAATTGTTGAAAGGAGCAAACCAGGATGGGCCAGGCTCAAGGATATGAACTCAGGTGTGGAGACAAGTCACTGATTCTCCCTGCCTCCCCTCCTTTCCAAATCTTCCTTCTCTGGTCGACCCTGGGCTCCACTCACATTTAAGCAGATAGTGCATTCCAATGATAATCAGATACCTCCCACTTGTCTGTTGAAATTGGGTCTGGGGCTAGAGATCTTTGATGATCTTATCTCTCCTATCCCAGTGTTCCCCATCTATCAGACTGATGGGAGGGCCAAGCATCCAAACTATTATGGCCCTGTTGAGGGGCAGAGTGGCAAACTGAAACTCTTCCCATGCCCCTGGCTTCAGATACCTAATACACCCCTGTGGGGAAGTTTGAAGTGTAGGGGAGGGAGCATTCACCCCTCTTAGGTTTGCTCCCTGGATAAGTGCAAAGTGGGAAAAGTAATAGATTTGCTGTCAGAGGTTTAAAAAAGAAAGTTTTGGGGGTTCACAACTTTAGCTAAGTCATTCACCACCCTACTCCTGTTTCCTCATCTGTAAAAAGAGGTGGTTGAATCTTAAAAGTCTCATCCCTGTGAGCCTATGCCCACAAATGCAGCTCTTTTTAAGTACTTATATGTTTAGGATTCATTTGTTTATTATAAAATTGTAATAAATTCTTAATTTTATTTGAACAAAAACCAAACTAACAGAATTCTTTATTGGCATAGATAGTTTTACAAGAGTGTGTAGGGAGCAACTTTTGTTGTTGTACTTGTTAAAAAAAGGAGAGGGGGAATTTCTACACAAAGTCAGTGGAAACCATTGACCTAAGGGCTCCCTATGGTTTTCACCCTTTTCAGACCTAGAGGGAAGCCAGTTAGACAAATGTACCCTTGCAGTGGTACATTTAGCTGTCACCCTAGGAGTTCACAGAGCTCCTGGGCTTCTGTTTGGAGATGATAACTAAGTAACCATCCTGCCTCTCTAACAGAGTTTTGATGAGGTGATAATGAGATTTTATGCTATATGGGTGAAAATGCAGTTTCACAAAAACTGTCAGCTCTATACAAATGTAAGATTATTGTTGTAATGGAAGTCAAAAGCGTGTGCCACAAATAAGAGTTATAAAGATTTGCGGAATGGAAGGCTATTTTGTTGTTGTTGTTGTTGTTTTTAAATAAATTCATTCATTTATTTTCTTATTTACATCATTCATTTCCACTAGATTTTGAGTTACAAATTTTCTCCCCATCTTTCCCCTGCCCAACACCTCAAAACAGCCATCCCACTGTATAACCCCTCCCCCAATCTGCTCTTTCCTTTGTCCTACCACTTGCCCCTCTCACTTTCTGGTGGGGCAGGATGGATATCCCTACCACAGTGCCTGTATATCTTAATTGCCAGTTGGATGTAGTTAATAATAATAATAATAATAATAATAATAATAATAATAATATATATTTTTAACATTTGATTATAGAACTTTAAATTCTAGATTCTTTCCCTTCCTCCCTCGTCACCCACCCCCACTAGAAGGACAAGCAACTAAATACAGGCT
>JAQQSU010010204.1:0-12487 GCA_028627135.1 Pseudochirops cupreus | reverse complement strand
TTCTTTTCCAGCCTATTTCTTGGCCTTTAATTCTGTGATAAAGTGGGGATCTGCTTCCAGAATGGAAAGGACATGGTTCCAAGTTTTGGGGCTTTTTGTGCAGTTGTTTTCAGAGACAGTTCTAGGGACCTGCATGTTTTTGGTTCTTCCAAGATGGTATGGTCTATGGAGAAGTGTGTTTCCTTCTTTCCAGGCCTGTGCTCTGGTCTGTGAGTGACTACAAGCATTCTTTTCTTCCTTGGAACTGTGACCAGTGTTCCAGCTCTCTTGTAGCCACAAGCTCTCGTGGGCTAGTGTTTCTTCTTAACCTGGGACTGACACTTAGGACTGTGACAAAGACCTAAATATAAGCAATGTAATAGAGTACTGCCCCCAGTGCCAGCAAAGGGACCCCTGTAATCTCATTCTTATCAGTTGTCTGACCCCCTTACTGTCTGTGGACTGAGAAGTCCCAAAACTGCCATTGCTGTTACTGATTCAGTCACCCCCCAAGTACTACTTCTGGTTTACTGGGTTTCAACCTATACTGGATTGTATTTCCCTCTTGCCCTGGGGCAATGGACCTTTCTTACTACCCTTTTAAGTTGTCTTGGGTGGAAATTCTTTTCACCCCATCTTTTTGTGGGTTCTCCTGCTTCAGAATTTATTTTGAAACATTATTTAAAGTTCTTGAAGGAGTTTTGGAGTGAGTCCCTGCCTTTTCTCCACCATCTTGGCTCTGCCCCTAATGCACACTTTTAAAAATAAAGATTGAAAAGAGGCAGTAAATAATACGTTACTAATAATAAAGAAGGAATTTTTAAGGTATTGATGACTAACTAGGATAAGCTGATGGCCTACAGTATAAAAAAGAACCACCCCTAATTTAGTTTTAATTAATCATAAGAAATGTCATTAATAAAGGATTTTATTATTATAAAAATATTATAAAATCATAAATACATTTAAAAATGCTTTTAATGTGTTTTCTTTGGAAGTTTTTATTTTCGCCAACTTTGTTTGAATTCTTTCAGAAGGAGATCAGAGCCTCTTTAAGGAAGAGAGCAAAAGGAGAACATGTCATTTAATTCTCTCCACAGTCCTGTCTGGAAGATGCTACAGGCAGAAGCAGGAGATTATCTGCCTTCAGTGATCACATACTCACTCAGACTAACCTAGCAACATTTCCAGACCTTCTGGCACATAGTAGGTGCTTAATAAATTTTTATTGACTGACTAAATCCATAGGAATACCTATTTTTTATTCCTGTGGTTATAAGTCACATGTGCATATAAAATCTATACCTTAGACTTCCTCTCTTATGCAGTTGATCAGTGGTCGATACTATGTCACAGTCTCCTCACACCTAGCCATTTTTGGCTGACCAGTAATTTTGATTTTTTAGAGATGGTGGTATTCCATGACTTTTAGCTACACAGCATCACCAGAAGAATCTTGCCTAAGAGACTGGCCTTTTTCTCAGCTTGGCTCATTAAAAACCTTGCTTAATCCCTTTCTCCTATTCAGTTCTCGGTTCAATTCATTTTCCTTTCATAGTATTTGTTCATATTGCATTTATTGATAGACAAACTGTGGGCGTATATCTAACTGTTTAATATAGATTGGACAACAGTCTGGATAGTCTTCATCTACGTGATTTTTTCAGTACGGTTTGAAGTACTTGGCACATAGTAGGTGCTCAATAAATATTTATTGGTTGATTGGATTCTTTTGGGAGGTTACTTAGTTGATGATTATTTATTAAATGCTTATATGTTCCAGGCACTTCATCAAGCAAGGAAGATACAGAGAAAGCCCCAAACAGTCCCTGACCTCTCATATTCTAATGAGAAAAAAAACATATGAATCAATTGGTACATATAAGATAAATACTGAGTAAACAGATGATAAACTTGGCAGAGAAATCTCTAGTAACTGTGGGGATATCATTTAGGAGGCTTTATAGTATTCCAGGATTTTAGATCATTGGCCTAGATTGAAGCAACAGGGCACTGTGTAAAAAAAAAAAGGTGAGATGGGGCAGCTTGTGCCAAGTGTGTCCAATTTTGATAACTACTCCCTCCCCCCCAGACCTAGTTGTAAATAGCCTAGGACTCTGAATCCGAGGGCCTCTAGAATAAGAATGTCCTAATACCACTGGCCCTTATTTCTAGCCCAACTACTGCAGCCATCATTTTGGAAAGTAATTTCAGTGGAAAAGAGCCAGTCATCTCCATAAAATGCCATACAACCGCCACTGATGGGGCAGGCAAGCCAAACCAACTGAAATAGCAAGACAATTTAAGGACAGAGAGGAAGTGGCACATGCCAAGGAAGTCAAGTCACCACTACTACTTTTCCTTAGACCCATGTAGATTCTAGGACTCAAATCAGGAATCTTGGAAATAGCAGCTTCCCTTGACCCCACCTGCAGACCTCTGGTCCTGCTTCAATCCTGGACCCTCACAGCCATCATTGAGAGGAGAAGTCACTGTAGAAAAAGGGAAAACATCAATTGCTGATCAACTGTTACCAATGGGTAAATAAGTCCAAGAGCCTCATGAGTCACAGCATCCTTTATATTATGAGTTATCCTTCCACACCTTTCCCTGGAGTCATCAGCCTGGGAAGCAACCCCCATGGAGACATGACTCAGCAACTGCTTTGCAAGGGCTGTAACCACAGCTATTAAAGACACAGAAAAGAAAGTTCTTGCCCCAAAGTCTTTGACATTATCCAATGGTTCAAATTCAGAAACTAAAATTATTTTATCATTAGCAAAAACATCAGAGATAATGCATTACCATTTATCTACTTTGCTTCTGTACTCAAAGCCCAGGGGACCTTTTCATCTGACTCCCAGTGGAAACCTATAATGTCTTTCACAGTCTAACCTCCTTCTACCTTTCTAATCTTATACCTTTTTTTTGCTTTTTGGAGGGGGGAAGGCAGGGCAATTGGGATTAAGTGACTTGACCAAGGTCACACAGCTAGTAAGTGTTAAGTGTCTGAGGCCGGATTTAAACTCAGGTTCTCTTGATTCCAGGGCCAGTGCTCTATTCACTGTGTCACATAGCTGCCCCTAGTCTTACACCTTAATTCTCAATATGGTCCAGTAACACTGGCCTTGTTGCTGTTCCTTACACAACACACTCTATCTTCTGAATCTATGTATTTTCATTGACTATTCCTGATGTCTGGAATTCTCTCCTTACCTCTGGCTCATATCTTTCTTGTCTTCCTTCTAGTCTCAGCTTATATTCCACCTTTTGTAAGAAGCCTTTCCTGGTCCTTTTTAATGTGATCACCTTCCTTCTGAGACTATTTTGAATTTATCATCTATCTATCTATCTATCTATCTATCTATCTATCTATCTATCTATTTATCTATCCATCTATCTATCTATCTATCTATCTATCTATCTATCTATCTATCTGTCTACAATAGTCTACCAGAGAAGGCGAAGATGGAGAAACCAAGACTAGCCAGGGTCTCACAGATAGCCTGTGCTCCAGTACCCATGAAACTGGTCTTACTTTCTGTGTAGGAGGGAATAACCTCCTGGTCACTGACAGTTTGTAACCTTGGAAGCTGATAACAGAAAACCAATACCCCTCTTTGCCCACTCATAGCAGGTATCCCTGCCCACAAGGAAACTCCTGTGGAGGGAGTCAAATCTCTTCTACCTTCTGTGGACACATCTTCGTATCCTCACTTGCAATCAATGCACCATCTTCCCCTACCATCTTATTGGAATGATTCCAGCTAGGGAGATAATTAAAGTAGCTCTATGGTATCTGCCAACTTTTAACTATTCCTGCCCTTTTTTTCCTGTAGCATCATGCACTATCTGATTCCCAAAAGAATGCTACTGTGAACAGCTTTTAAGGTTCAGATTACACAATATAGGGAACACTCCATTTAATCCATTACAAATCAAGGCAAACATTCACAACAAATCACAATATAATATTCACAACATTACATCTTATCACAGAAAATCGCAATATAGTGTTCACAGCAGCTTAACATTAGAATGGCCACATAGTTTTCACTACAGTGGCCACAATATTTAGAACAAAGAACAAAAGAATAATCATCTGGTTTCCCTAAGGGGGGGAACCCTCCTTACTTAATCATTCAGTCATTTCACAATAGAGTAATCAATACTTGATCATTCAATCAATTCACAATACCAATAATCAATCTTCCATTCATGGGGCAATTATAGATTAACTTAATCAGTCACTTCTCTAGCAATCAGTCACTAAATACAATCATTAGAAAATTATACAAACCTTCCACCCCTCGGTGTCCAGTACACTTCAATTTCATCATATGTCTAAGGGGAGGCCTTTTCTTCCTCTTGACTTGGGGTGGTCTCTCAGATTCCCTGGATCCCCTTCCATGGTCCCAGCTCTTCCCTGAATCCACCAAACAGTAACCTGGATTCAGAGGCAGACAGCTCTCAGGCTCTTATCCAGTCCTCTGGGCAGTTGTTGTTACACACTGAAGCTCACAGGGTCCAGCACATCTCAAAACCTTCACCACTTCTGTTGCTGGTAGCTCAGTGATAAACCAAGCCACAAACAAAGTCTTATCCTGGTCATGCTTCTTCAGTCCTCCAGCAGTTTAGCTGGCCCTAGGACCCAGGAGAAATCTTGGCCTTCCAGGTGGCCTTTTAGGTGGCCCTCTCAGCCTTCCAGGTGACCTTCACCAGATTCTGGTCCCATAGAAAACTCCAACTCAGTTCTCAGTCCAGCAGCCCAGCTCCCAGATGCTGGGACAATTCTGCTCCCTCCACCAGGAGCCACCAGGAGGAAAATTCCCAATTCTCATTCTCTATCTCTGGAATTCTTCTTATATACACACACTGGCCTCCTGTCTCAGCCAACCCCCTCCTGCCATGTCAGCAACAGGAGACAGAGTTCATACCTTCTGCTTCACAGAGGAGACAGAATTCTCACCTTCTGCCTCTCTCAAGAGGTACTTAGCCCTAAGTTACCAAGGGCTAAGTATCTGCTAAATTGATTACTGTTACATTTCCCCACTCACTCCAGAAACAAATCCATGACATTGAAACAGTGGCCCTCACCCTATCTCCTCACTCCCAGAACTCAAGAGGGTAGAACAATTAAAAAAAATTTGGTTTAGCCCTTTCACTTCCAGTGGTGGAAGAGAAAGAATACATCCTTTTTCCACTGGAGCCAGAACCCCTTCCCTGTAACTCCAGGTTATTTTTTTGGGTCTCTTCCTTCTCCACCAACTTTGAAGACATTTGGTAAATTGTGTGTGTCTTGAGCACATAAAAATATACATATGTATGTATATGTGTGTGTGTGTGTGTGTGTGTGTGTGTGTGTGTGTGTGTGTGTGTGTGTATGTTATGTATTGCCCCCCTCATTAGACTCTTAAGTTACTTGGGAGCAGTAACTTTTTTTTTGGCTTTTTTTTTTTTTGGTGTCTCCAGTAATTATCACAATGCCTGGCACATAGTAGGTCCTTAGTAAACTTTTGTTAATTTGATTTGACATGTGTTGTCTCCTCTAGTGGAATGTGAGCTTTGTGAGGGCAGGAACTGATACTTTTCTATTTGTATAGAAAAGCACGGTGATAGGCACATAGCAAGAGCTTACACATTGTTGATACTTTATTTTTCATTCACATACAAGGGGAGCCCTTGAATTATCTCACCATCTATAGTAGAGTTTTTAAAACAGTTTTGTCTCATCAAACCCTTCTCAGAATAATTGTTGCCTACATTCAGTTTTAGAAATATTTTGCTTTTTAATTACATATAAAAACATTTTTAACATTAATTTAAAAAAATTTTAGTTCCAGATGTCTCCCCCTTCCCTAACCTTTCGCCTCCTCGAGACAGTAAGCAATTCGATATAGATTGTATGTGTTGTTGCTTGAATTCATAACAGAAAAAGATGGTAAGTTTTTGTTAGAGGTATTGAAAATTAAAAAAAAGTATTCTTCCTATCCCAGCTCATGGGAACTAATATCTATTTGTTGACCTTGGGTTAAGAATACTTGATAGATAGGAAAGCCTTCTTCAACTTATGCTCTGCAAAAGAGAGTAGCAAACATGTCTGGTGACATAGATCTCACTTATTCTATCAAATCAATTTTTCTTCCTAAAGTGCTCAAACAATAAGTAAAATGAGAACCTGTATTCTTGACATATTTCAAACAAAGTAGAGGGGCATGCTTCACAGCACAACTTAATAGGGATTTTGAACTTTTATCTGTGTTTTTCCTTTCTCTTTATTGTCACCACAAGATGGCATTGTGGGTATTCAAATGCTACAAAATGGGCACTATCTTGTCTTGTACTTAGTTCAATAGATTGAAGGAACAGAAAAATCCACTCTAAATAGACACTTAGCAATGCAATAGGAACATGCTTGTATGTGGCATTAATGGGCATAGCTGTGGTTCTAGAGATGGGTCACCTCCAGTCAGAGTGAGTCAGTCTCTGCAAGGCTTTTATAGTTTTCTCATTTAACAGCTCATTCTGCCTTTCCCTTCTCCCTTCTTCCCCTTCAGGGGCTGGGAGGATATTGATGGCTGCCAATCTTTAGTGTTGGTTATTTGACAATGACCAGGGCTTTCATATATGGTTGAACAGCTTTGGGGTAATAAACAAGAACCATTCTTTGATTTATTTTCTTTCTGAGTTCCCAGGATGAAATATTGGTGTGCAAAAAGGAAAACAGATTTATCAGGTAGTTTGTTTTTTCAGAATCTGTTTCAGGATAAATTCTCCTGTTTTACAGCTGTGTCAATCAGTGCTTTTTAAAAAGCTCTTCTCTTCTTTGTGGAAAGGAAAATGATTTTGGTATACAGAATTGTATTAAAAATTAAAGTGGGACTTTTTTCAAGCTTTTTTTGTTGAATGGTAGTTAACATCATAGGAGCATAGATTTAGAATTGGAAAAGCTGTTAGAGGTTATATAGTGCAATGCCCTCTTTTTATGGAGGAGGGAACTGAGGACCAGACCTGGGACGGTAAGTAAGTAGCTTGTGCAAGGCTGAAAAAGAGGTGACACTTGTCATCAGGACATGTAGGTTCCAGTTCTTTCATTCACCTACATGGTCTTGGGCAAGTCACTCAATGTCTCTAAAGTCTCAGTTTCCCATCTCTAAAATCAGGACAATAACAATAACAGTATATGGAAAACAATGCCCCAAATCATTCTTCTTTTCTGGAGTCTCCCTCTAAATAACTCTGTTCTAATTATTGACAAGTTATTATTTTTAGGAAAGCTCTTTGTAAACTTAAAGCACTGTAGAGAGTGAATTGTTATTAATAGGTTCAAGCCTTCAGGACAAGTGCTTCTATTACTTGGCTAGAAGCTATGAGAGTAGTCATACAATGATTATCCTTAAGACAAAATAAAACAGACAAATAAACAACACCAGCAATCAGAATCAGACAGAAATCAGGCTGCCAGCACTATCTCCATCTGGCTTTGGAAAGCCAGGTTTTTGAAACAAAATATGGACACATTTACACTGATCACTTGGTTTTCCCCAAACTGAACTGTAAGAATTTTTCTGACTGAAATAGTGCTCATATTTTAGAAGAAAACAAATTGTCTTATACGACTTACTTAAACTACTACTTGTCCTACTTTCAAAACTGTGGCAGAATAAAATCCCAAGGCAATGTGGTGTGGATGGACCTAAAAACAGGAAAACTTGGATATAATTCTAGCAAGTTAGTTATAGGACTACATGCAAATCATTTAACCTCCCTGACACTCAGCTTCCTCATCTGTAAACTGAGAACAAGCATGCCTGTAATTATCTTCCTCAAAAGGTTGTGTGAGATTCAGATATATGTAAAATACTTTACAAACCTGAAAATGTGTCGTAAATGCCAACTATTATTCCAAAGAGTAACAAAAAATTATGGCAAAGAACAACCCAAACCCCTTTCATTTTGGTTGAATAAAAAAAGTCACACAAAGGCAACCTGCTAATATAAAGGAAAAATGGTCATGTGAAATCATCTTTCCCTGCAAAAAAGCCCAAACTCCAAAGATCAACAAGTTACAATTTATTTGAATTTTTGAGGAACTCATTTTAGAAACATTTCTACCAGTATACAAGTTTTTATTCATAATAAGCAAAATATCAAATCTTAACACATCAACAATAAAACCTCGAAAACATCCATATTGTAAATTTACCTTTAAAATAAATATATTTTTATATTTATCCTTGTACTTTATTTAGTATTCCCTGTAGGTTAATAAAAAACTACATTGAGGCCAATTTTAAAGAAAGCAACTATAAATGCTTATAGACAAAATCCAAGAGCTTAATCCTGTTCAGAGAAATACTGACATTGAAGAATTCGTTGTTGGAGGTACTATTTATTCCTTTTTAAAATTTAAGTCTCCATTTTTGTTGTTTTGTGTTACAATAAAAATCATAAGCAAACATGACTATTTCAGTAACTAAAAAAAGAATTATACAGGAAATGCTGAACTTCTGTTACAGTTTTCTAAAAAAAAGTACATATTAAATTTAGCATGTTAATGAAAAATTACCTTATGTGCCCCTCTGAAATTTTTTTTCTTTTCTGTGTTTCTTAAACTTTTATGGTCTTGTCTTGTCTTTTCTTTTTAAAAAGGAGTTTATATCCCTATCACTACTTTCTAACTCACCCCTTCCCCAATTCTTTTTGAAGTCTTCCCTTACAACAAATAAGGCAGAGCATGTAAGCCCATTGGTCGTGTCTGAATATGTGTATATCATTCCTCAATTTAGTCCATGATTTATCTGCCAAGAGTTGAGAGATGTTTTCATCATTACTCTTCTGTAGTTCTGACTGGTCACTGGATTGATCAGAATTCTGTAGTCTTTCTGAACTGTTTTATTTAACCTTTTTGGGTTTGTTGAATAAACATCTCCGGCTTTGTTCATTTGACTCTGAATCAGTCTGTATACATCTTCCCAGCTTTCTGTGAAACTATCCTTTTTGTGGTTTCTTATGGTGTAGAAATATTCCATTATATCTATATATCCTAATTTGTTTATCTATCCCCCAATTGGTAAGTACTCATCTTGTCTCTAGTTCTTTGCTATATAAAAGTATTATAATGAATATTTGCTTATTACTTGGGAAAAAAATCCTAAAGTTTAGTAAGAATAGACATTGTTACTTCAGTGTGCCTAATTTCTAATATCTGTGCTTAATAACATTCCCCACTCCCAGAAAGCAGTTGAGGGGGGTCTCACTGATTGTGAGCGTATGTGTGCTTATGTGTCCACATGCCTGGATGTGAGTGTTCTGTGTATCTGTGTCTGATTACATCCATAGCACTTAACTTATTCCTAGTTGTCATCAATAGACAATAATACACACTTAGAAAATAATTTCAAAGTCTTTAGGAATATAAAGCCATTAAGCTTTACAATTGGTGAGAATGGTATCAAATGGAAGGTCAAATTAAATGGATTTTAAACAGTCAATATTAAAATGATTATTCCATTCAATTCAGCAAGCAGTTGCTGATTGCCATCTCTCTTCATACCTTGTGAGTCTTTCTGGGGACACAAAGGAAATATGAGAAATTTATGATCTCTGCCCTCAAGGAGGGTGCACACACAATTTCGTTGGTGAGACAAGGTGTGAAAAAGGGAGAGAACAGTGTGAGCAAGGAAAGGACATGATGAAAATATTGTTTTACAGAGATCAATCTAGTGACAATGTACAGGATTGGCAAGTCAGGGAAAGCTGGTTAGAAAACTATTGCAACAATCTGGTCACGGGATGTGGCTCTGAAAATTGGGGAAAGAATGGATCCTAGAAATATTTTATTTAATTAAATTAGCTTTTCAAAAAATTATGAGCTAAAAACCTAAAATCATGAATATTTCGATATACAAAGAAGAAAAGGAAAAGAAAATTCTATATTCAGTTGTGAACTACTGTATTGTGTACCATTTCAAAATGTATACTATGTAGTAACAAGACTGCTTTGTTTATTTCCCCTCCTTTTTGAATTTCATTCTGGTCTGTATTTTTAAAAAATGTTCCATCGATGCATTCTTCTTTCTTTTCTTTTTCTGTCTCACTGTCTCTATCACCAAAACTTCCCCCATAACTTTGTCTTCCCCCATAGATGCTCTCCTTTATAACAAATGGGCAAAGACAAGCAAAACACAACCAAACATAGCTTGGGTAGCATGAAAGGGCAGCAAAGACTAGGGAGGACTGATGAGGAGCTTTATCTATTGCAATATTTTTTCTCCAAGACAACACCTCCTTAGTCCTGAGAGCTGTGTATGTCATGGGGCAGCTAGGTGGCAGTGCATAGAGTGCTGGACCTGGAGTTGGGAAGACTCATCTTCATGAGTTTAAATCTAGCCTTAGACATTGGCTATGTGACTCTGGACAAGTCACTTAATCCTGTTTGTCTCAGTTTTCTCATCTGTGAAATGAGCTAGAGAAGGAAATGGAAAACCACTTCAGTATCTTTGCCCAGAAACCCCTAAATGGGCTCAAGAAGAGTCTGTCACTACTGAAATGGTTAACTAACAACAACATGCATCTCTTGATGAAATCTAAGATCACATAAGCTTTCAAGGTTCCAACCTTACCTTGTGCTGAAACAGATTCATTGAACCCAGAAATCATTCAATTTCACCTTCTTAGAATCAGTCCAAAGTTATAGATTTGTGGAGGGTTCATTGGACACCACCTTCCCAGTGGACATAGACTGCAAATGAAGAATTCTTTCAGTCTGGACAATAAGCCAGTTATGAATCCACTTGGGGCTGGAGTCAGTAAGACCTAAGTTCAAATATGACTTCAGATGACTTACTAGCTGTGTGACCTTGGGCAAGTCATTAAATTTCTGCCTGCCTTGGTTTCCTTAACTGTAAAATGGGAATAGGAATGGCACCTACCTCCCAGAGCTGTTGTGAGGATTTACTGAGGTTTTATTTGTGAAGTATTTAGCATAGTGCCTCGCACATAGGCTCCATAGAAATACTTGTTTCTTTTCCTCTACCTAATTGTACATATATCATCAAGCAGACATCTTGACAAAAATGGAAACCAAGCTTCTTGGCTTAGAATTGGCAGACTCCATTCCCTTTCACTTTCTGAAACCTGGAATGTTTGTTGTTCTCCAATCCTATGATGCTATATCAGCAAGCACCCTAGCATACCTAGGGCGGCTGCTAGCACAGGTTCTTAGATCTTCTTTTCTAAAGGAAAGCAACTCAAAATGGGTTTACAGTCTCACTTCAATCAATCAAACAAATATCACTTACCTAGTTCAGGGGAAAAAGTCAGCACTCTGAACTTCAGAGAATACAAACACAAGTTACAAGCAGACAAAGAAATAGATCAGCAGACAGGCTTCCAACCATCTGACTATTACATCAATATCTATTCAGTTACCAGAGAGGGAAGCATCAACATCTTGGTTTTTCAAAGCTGGAGGACTCAACAGCTTCCCGGAGTCTCATCTGGCCAAATCACACAACTCTTTCCAAAGTGAACCCCAAAGCAAAACCTCACATTGTTATGGTCAGGAAATAGTTAAGAAATATTTTCTGAAATTAGTAATCAGCTTAGTGAAACTCTATGGTATACAGCCAAGTGAAACTTTATGATAATTAGCCAAGTGAAACTCTATGAACCTGGGAAGCCTCCCTAGAGTGATTTATCTTTACCTGGGAGGCCAGCCTAGGGTAATCTATCTTTTCCTTGCTCAGTTGTCATGCCCTGTGCCCCTCCGCTTACCTTGCAGACTCCTTCAGCTCACTCCCTCAGCTTTCCTTAGTAACCACTTGTTTGTATCTATATGACAACCTGCTTAGTAACAAATTGTGTTAGTTAGATACATAAACCTAATGAAATATATAAAAGGTTCTACACCCCCGAACTCGAGGCTGCTCCCCCTTTAATTGGCATGGAGTAGCCCCAGTTGGTAAATTAAAGTTCCTTGAAACTTTTTAATTCGGACTCTGTGGTCACTTTGTTAAGACTCGTCAAGTCATGTCATTTCAACATCAGGGTGTATATATAGCCTCCTCCTGGCTCAGAGAATGTCACAGCCCTCTTGACCCACTTCCCAATCACAAAGTAATAAGGTGTGGGGATTCTGGAAAAACAAGCCTCCTGCCATAGGCTCCACATGACCACATTCAGCCTATTAGGGGGCAGAGTATATTTTCAAATCAGGGAGGGTTCTCAGAGTCGCTTAAGCCACTTAAGCAAAGAGCCTAGGGGCAGGGAAGATCTTCAGATTCCCATAACAGATGCTTCTCCTATTTTATTTTGTCTTTCAAAGATAACAGAAGGTGACTCAGCAATTAATTTAGCTACATACAACAAATATAAGTATTAGTAATTTTCTTTTAAAGATCAAAGAAGGTGACAGCAATTTGATTACCTACATATACTATGTAGGATATATATTAGATATATCTTAATTTCCAATTATGTAATATCTGACATATATATATAATTG
>JAQQSU010010203.1:0-12487 GCA_028627135.1 Pseudochirops cupreus | reverse complement strand
GAGCGTTTATATATGCATACAAGCACATATCTGAGTATATGTATATATGAATACATAGAGGGCACAAGATCAATTGAATAGGAAGGGACAATACTCTAAAAGGTGAAATTCTGAGGTGGGAAAGGATTAGAATGAAAGGGGACAGGGAGAGACAGAATGGGGTTAATCATCTCATAGAAGAGGCAAAGGATAATTGTTACAATGGAAGGGAAGAAGAGGAAGGCAAAAGGGAAAGGCACAACCTTATTCACATTGAACTTGGCTTAAGAAAGTAATGACATAAACTCTAAACTGAGTCTCTTGCCACACAGGAGAGTAGGGGGATGGAGATGAGAGGTGGGATGATGGAGGGGAGGGCAGGGTGGGGGGGATGGGTGATGGAAGTACACACTTCTATAAAGGGACAGGGACAGGGACAGCATAGAGAATTGAACAAGGGTAGGGCAACATAGGAAGGAGGGACATATAATCAGTCTCTCACAATATGCCCATTGTGGAGAGGTTCTGTGTAATTACACATATACAGCCTGTATTCAATTGCTTGTCCTTCCAGTGGGGGTGGGTGATGAGGGAGAAAAAGAAAGGATCAAGAATTTAAAGTTCTATAATCAAATGTTAAAAATAGATATGTATATATATACATATACATATACATATACATATATGTGTGTAATACATATATACATAATAATACATACATACAATAATAATAATAGTTGTGTATATGTATGTATATATATACATACATAGATACATATACATATACATATATACATATATACACATATATACATACATATACATACATATATTATTATATATACACAACTATTATTATTATTATTATTATTATTATTATTATTAACTACATCCAACTGGGAATTAAGATACACAGGCACTGTGCTAGGGAGATCCATCCTGCCCTACTGGAAAGTCAGAGGGGTGATGGGGGAGGTCATAGGAGAGAGTGGATTGGGGGAGGGGGTTATACAGTGGGTTGGCTGTTTTGGGGTCATGGGTAGGGGAAAGATGGGAAGAAAATTTGTAACTCAAAATCTCATGGATATAAACTAAAATAAATAAAAGTTAAAATTAAAAAAATACATATTAGTATTATATTTTATTGGCATTTTACTTATTTTGTTAAATACTTACATTTACCTTTCAGTCTTTTGGGGGATACACTTAGGGGTGTCTGATACCTCTAGACTAGAGAACATTGGGCCAAATAAGTAGCTAACATTTACTTAGTCCCTACAATGTACCAGGCACTGTTCAAAGTACTTTACAATTATTATCTTATTTGATCCTCACAACAGTTGGGAAGTATGTCCTATTATTATTCTTTTTTTACAATAGAGAAAACTAAAACAGAGGCTAAGTGACTTGCCCAGGGTCACCAAGCTAGTAAGTAAGTACCTGAGGTTAAATTTGTACTCAGATCTTCCTCACTCTCAAGTCAGGCATTCTATCTGCTTTACCACCTGGGTAACCCTAAATCTCACAAGATGCAATTCAATAGAAGTTCATCTAAAGACTTGCACTTGGGTAGAAAATATTAATTTCATAAATATAAGTTAGTCAAGGCGTGGATAGAGGAGATATGTCCTAGGATAATATCTGGGAGTTTTAGCAGACTGCAAGTTTATAAGATTATTTGTGTGATGTGGTTGCTAAAGTTAATGTACTATCAGGCTGCATTAAGAGGAGCAGAGCTTACAGGAACAGGAAGATCAATTCCACCATGGTCTGCCTTCAACAGAGTTCATCTGAAATATTGTGCTGAATTCTTGGTGCCATGGTTTGAGAAGGACATTGATAAACTAGTGAAAGTCCTGAGGAGATCAACCAGGATAATGGAAGATCATGAAGAAACTGAAAATATTCAACCTAGTGTACTCAGAGGAGACATGATAGCTGTTTTCATGTATATGAAAGACTAAAACTTTGAAAAGTTTTGACTTGCTCCATTTGTACCCAGAGGCAGAATTTGGAGCAATGACTAAGAGTTTGGGGTGGCCAATTATTGCTTATTATCAGGAAAAACTTCTTTACAATAAGGGCTTTCCAAAAGGGGAACGGGACATCTCCAGAGGCTGTAGATTCCTGCTCCTTCCATATTTTAAAACAGAGGCTGGACAGTCACTTGTCATGCATGTTATATTGTATATTCCTTTTGGGTATGTGTTTGACAAGATGACTCCAAATGTCCCTTTGACTCTCAAATTCTGTGATTTTATGATGCTGTGGTTTCATGGCTCACCACACAAAGTTGAGAAGGGAGGAACAACTTGTGGAACTTTTAGATTTACCCTGCCCCCAAACTCATTTCTTTCCCATTTTCTTTCTTAGTCTCCAGAAAATTTGATCATCTTGGGATGGTATTAGTGCAAAGGAAAAGAAATGTGCCCCAGACTGGAGGCAGATGTGTCCCTTGCCATGCAACAATTAATTCTAGTGTTATCTCTTTATTAATTATTTCCTACTTATTCTGTTTGTACATGATTGTTGCATTTCCCCCTGTATGTTGTGAGCTCCACAGCCTTCTTCTTTAGGGTATAATTATTGTGAGTAGGTTGTTCACATTTCCCCTCCTGAAGCAAATTCTCTCTCTAGGACAAAGTCTGTGTTGCTGAGACCTAATTAATACAAAATAAGCCACATTGCAGTGAAGAACATTGTATATGACTCAGATTTAATGGCTCTAGTTTACAAATATATGACTTTATAAAGGACCAAGGATTTTGGGAATATTCTCATATCACAACACAGGGAAGTATGTGGGAAGTATTATTTGTTTTCTAGTTTCTCTGTAGATCAATTGAAGAATTGTACCTTCTCATAAATGCCTGGAAATTTCAGTAAATGACCATTCCTATACTTTGTATTGTCAACAAAGCAAATGAATTGTAGGTAAAACTGTGAAATATGAGCAGTTAGCAATCAGAATCCCTAGTGTCCCCAAACACATCTTTCTTTTTCCTTAATAATGTCATTTTCTTGGTTAAGAAAACCCAGACCACCATCCTTATACCCTACAAAACTCCCTTTCTCTCCCTTGGAATATAGAGCTTTAGCAGATCTACTAGTATCTGAACATGTTTTCAAACCTTTTGTTTAAATTTTGGGTGTAAATGCCTATAAGGATCTTACAATTCTTTTCAAATTTGGTTGTAAATGACTGGAAGGGGCATCAGCCTTCCTTTTAAAGATGATGGTATTTTTATGCAACAGGGCATTAAAGCCTTAAATTTAAATAACAGAATCTGAGAGTTGAATTTCAATCATCTAGTAGAAGAAGAAGGGGCATTTCAGGGGCATTTCTGGATCACCAGAAATCACACTGCTGATTGCATAACCTCTTATACTTACTTGTGTTTAATCAATCAATCAATATTTCTTAAGTGTGTACCATGTTCCATGCACTGTGCTATGTGTTGAGAATATTAAGATAAAAATGAAGCAATATTTACTCACAGGCAGCTTACACTCCAACAATAGAGATGCATATGGGTAGATATATTTATCTAGATATTATAGATTTTATATACATATATATTATATCTATCTATAATAGATATCTATCACTACCTATTTCTATCAATCTATCTATCCATCTCTATCTCTATTTATCTTTTTCCATCTAACTTTCTACCATCTATCAAATGTAGACTACAGGAAGAGAGTCACGTCCAATGAGACCAGAAAGGAAGGTTTCAGTTACATTGTGAAGGGCTTTAAAAAAAAAGAGTTCATGGTTGATTCTAGCAATGGTACATAATCATTGGAGAGTGGGATAGTTAGGTCTGGGAATCAGAAAATTGATTTGGTAGTTGAGGTAGTATACTGACTTCAGTTGGAAGAGACCTGAGTCAAGAAACTAAGTTATGAAGCTGTTGTAGAATCTAGGCTACACTAGGTGTGATAAGAGTTTGCACTAAAGTGGTGGCTGTCTGAGAAGACAGAAGAGGTCAGATGTGAAGGAGACTATGGAAGCAGAAACCATTAATCTAATATGGATCTTAAGTATGATTTACCTCTAAGATGAATCTCCAGAGTTTCTGGCAACCAAGACATTCTGCTCTAAAATGACTTAATTCCCACCATGACTTGTAGTCCCAGTGCATCTCATAGTCATCTCCACCCCCACCCCCTATTCTCCAGTGCTTCTACAAAATGGCTTAGATTACTCAGAAATGTGAATGGCTAAGGTTCTGATATTTCCTTATGCTAACTCATGAAGAGGAGAAGTTAAATTTTAGCTCTTAACATGAACCTGTTTTTTGCTTTTTTTTTCAAGGAGAATGAACTTTGGATGGGAAAAGATAGAACAAAAATGGTTGATAGACAATTGCTACTCAGTATGAGACAAGAGGGAGTAAAGGAATATGATGAATTCAAGTCACTTGGCTTAGAATTACTGTGTCCTCAGGTACTACATGAAGTAACAGACATTATTTCTGGGTGACTGTCAATTACTTTGGAGAGACTGGAGAAAAGTGGATAAGAAAAAGACAAATGTCCTGATTTTCAAAAATGTAAAGAAAGTGGAATCTGCAAACTATGGTTCAGGAAGCTTCACTTTCCTGGCAAAATTCTAAATTACATTATTGCAAATATGGTTAGGGTACATCCAGAAAAGCAAGTGGGTACCAAATTTAATCACCTTCTTGACAGGGTAACTGAGTTGGTAGAAAAGAGAAATGTTCAAGATACAGCTTTCCTGTATATTGTCAAAGTATTAGCATAAATGTCTCTTATGCTTATAAAAACAATGGAGAGATATGTGCTAAACAATAGTATAATATGGCAGTTTCAATGGAATGGAAAGACATAAATGGCAGGTAAGTCTTTACCAGAGTGCCTCAGAGAATGGGGTAGGATGCTCATTAAATTTAAAGATGACACAAAGCTGGAAGGGATTGTTAACATACTAGATTAAATTCAAGATCCAAAAAGATCTTGACAAGCTAGAGCCCTGTGGTACATCCAATAAGATAACATTTGATAAGAATAAACACATTGGAATAGTCTGTCTTACTTGGATTAAAAAAAATGACTTCAAAGTAGAAAACAGATGATAGAGAGCAGGTGATTTAGAAAAGATCTGAGGGGGTTTTTTGTTTTGTTTTTCTTTAACATACTGTGATCTCCTTACGTTAATGTAAACTCAGGCTTCTAAATTCAGACCATATGCAGAGTTTTGCATTGAAATCTGGGTGCTGGTTCTTAGGAAAGTTATTTGTTAGCCAGGGCCCATCAAGGGAGGCTAAATAAAACATATGGAGACTTCATGTTCATTCCATATTAAACAGGTTACCTACCTTATACTTATTTATGCTCTGTTCCAGGCACCGAGGTAAGTGTTGAGAATACAAATGAAGTCCTTGAACTCAGGGAGCTTACATTCTGATGGGAGAACACACATAAAAAGGAAGATAAAAAGTTAGGGGGGATGAAGGTACCCACATGGCTGGGAAAAGTCTAGAGGTCAGAAGTAGAAGCCAGAATGGAATAAAGACAGGATTGGCTTGGACACTTTCCTTGAAATGGAAGTTCTGGGAGAAATAAATCCATCAGAGGAAGGATCCTCAGGGACACAGTATAGTTATATTTTGAGATAGTTGCAGAGGAAATACGAACTTGAAGAGTAAGAAGCCTACTGTGACCTAGTGAAGAAATCCTGGAGAACTGGGAGTGGAGCCCAGAGAAGAATGAATATTGCGAAGATCAGTTGAAAGAACTGGCAATTTTTCTCTGGCAGAAAAGAGGAATCTAGGGGAACATGAAAACTGTCTTCAAATATTTGAAAAGCCGTTAGGTGTAAGAGAAATTAGACTCATTCTATTTGACCCTGGAGGAAAAAAGATATAGTAGGAACAAGAAGTCATAATTGAAAAGAGATAAATTTAGTCTTGATATAAGAAAACAAATACAGGTCACAAAAAAAAAAATTACCCAAATTCAGCTGATCTGCCTCAGTATTTAGTGAATTCTTCCTGACTAGAGGTTCAGGGATAGATAGGTCACAATGACCTCAGTGGTCCATTCCAATTCTGTGAATTCTCTGCAAACTACCAAGATGGGTCAGGATTCCACTTTTCCTCTTAAGATCTTTCATTCCACTTTAGTACTGAAACTTTTGTGCTCCTCTCTTTATTTTGTTCAATATTTTTTCAACCAAATAGTCAAACAAAAAAAAGCACCTAATGATATGCAAGGCACTGTGCTGAGTTCTGGGAATACAGAAACAAGGAAGGAAAAAAATAAATCCCCTGCACTCAGAGTCTACTTTTTTTGTTGTTTTTTTTTTTGCTTTTTGGAGGGGGAAAGGTAGGGCAGTTGGGGTTAAGTGACTTGCAAAAAGTCACATGGCTAGTTTTGTGTTAAGTGTCTGAGGCCGGATTTGAACTTAGGTCCTCCTGACTCCAGGGCTGGTGCTCTATTCACTGCCACCTAGCTGTCCTATAGTCTACTTTCTAATGACTGGAGGCAATTAAAAGCACACACACACACACACACACACACACACACACACCTATGTCTATGTAGCCATATAAAGAAAAATATAGATAATACATATCAATAAATGCAAAAGAATTAAAAACAAAGTAGATTGGGATGTAGGGCACTAGTCATCAGAGAGAATCAGTAAAAACTTCAGATACAATGTTGTACTTGAACTTAGGCTTGAAGGAAGAGAAGAATTCTATGAATTAGGTTCAAGAAGAGAGTGTTTTCTGGGTATAATGGGAGATATAAGTGACATAAAACAATAAGAAAAATGATGCAATACCATGTCAGTCAATGAGTCATTCAAGTAAAGTCAAGTTAATGAACATTTATCGAGTGCTTACTAAATAGCAAACACTGTGATAAGCACTGGGTATACAAAGAGAGGCAATAACTTTCATCTTTCCTTTTGGTAGGGAGATTATTCTACCCCATGACTATCTGTAGTGGTCACTTGATCATAGTAAGAATACAAATATCTTAAAAATATATATATATAATTATATATATACACAATTATTATTATTATTATTATTATTATTATCATTAACTTCATCCAATTGGGACTTAAGATACACAGGCACTGGGGTAGGGAGATCCATCCTGCCCTGCTGGAAAGTCAGAGGGGCGAGGGGGAGGACATAGGAGAGAGCAGACTGGGGGAGGGGTTATACAGTGGGATGGCTGTTTTGGGGTGGTGGGTAGGGGAAAGATGGGGAGAAAATTTGTAACTCAAAACCTCATGGAAATGAATGATGCAAACAAGAAAATAAATAAATTAATTTAATAAAAGGAATACAAATATCACATTATTTGAAATCCACACCCCTCTTCATACTTGATGGAAGTGTGATACCTAATTGTTATTGATAGAAAGTCCTTTGCATTTGGACAACTGCTTGTGAACATTTTCATCTTTATAGCTATAATTTTCCTTAAGTCATTCATTTTCTTCTTTTTTTGCACTACAAATTTTTGTTATATAATTTCAATTTGGCTCTCACTGCAGCAAGGCAAGCCTTTTACACCTCTCTAATTGATTTGTATCCTACTTAACACAGTGATTATTTAAAATCTTTTCATTTCTCTTTTTATAAAAAATGAATTAACTTATTTTAAACATTCTTTTTTAAATTTTGAGTTCCAAATTCTATCCCTCCCTCCTACTCTCTCCTCCCCACACTGAGAAGGCAAGCAATATAATATCAGTTATAAATGTGAAATCATACAAAACATTTCCATATTAGTCATAATATAAAAAAGACTAAAAAAGTAGAATCAGTGAGAAAATTATACTTTAATTTGCTCTCAGAGTTCATCAGTTCTCTCTCTAGAAGTGAATAGCATTTTTCATCATGTGTCTTTCAGGATTGTCTTGGATCATTGTCTTGATCAGAGTAGCCAAATTTTTAAGTTGATAATCAATACAACATTGTTGTACTGTGCATAATAATCTTCTGGTTCTTCTCACTTTGCTTTGCAACAGTTCATATAGGTCTTGTCATGTTGCCATTGTTGTTTTTCCTGAAACCACCCTCTTTGTCATTTCTTACAGCACAATAGTACTCTATCACAATCATATGACACAATTTGTTCAGAAGTATTGATTTTCTTATTCTTTTCACTATAATATTCATATTGCTTCTTAAAGTTTGCAAAGCACATTATGTATGTTATTTCCATGTTATCTTCACAAAAACCCCAGAAGGGAGGTGCTATTATTATAGACCCATATTATAGATGAGGAGACTGAGCCAGGGAGTTTCTTGCCCAGGAAAATTACTTGCTCAGGGTCACAGCTATTAAGTGTGTGAGGTCACATTTGAAGTCGTATCTTTCTGAATCCAGGTCCAACACCCTATACTCTTTGCCACCTAGCTGTTTCATTAGCATCTTGATAGTGTCATTCAATTTGTTTTTTAATCTCTAATCCTATTTTACAAACTTGTCTTACTTATTTTGTCTTATTTGCTTTTTCCTCTTTGATTTCTTCATCTGTTCCTTCTCATCCTTCCTTTCCAGGTTTTCTCCTAATTTTGACCAGTTTCTTCTCCTAAGGCCTTTTTACCTTCTCTTTATGCTTCTCTTTCTTCTTCTCTTCTTGTCTTTCTGTTCAAATCTTTCTTTTTTCAGTCTAGAGCTCTTCTTATCTTTCAGCAATGGTCTTCACCTTTCCCAGCAACAATCCTTTTCTTCTTCCTTCAACTTCTATTCAAGTTCCCTCAAGTTTTTCTTCCTAAAATTTCATATCTCAGTTTTTCACCTTCTTCATTCCAAAATCCTCAAATCATAATTTCCAAATCCTGCTTTTATTCCTTCCTCTCCTTTTCTTCCTTCATCTAAAGTCCTTCTGTTCCTTTCACACAGCCTTTTACTCTTTATACATATTATTGCTATACATAGCATTTCTGTTCAATAGTGTTTATTGCTGGAGGGTACATGAAGGTTTTGGTCTTAACTTTTTAAAATTTCATATGAAATATAGCCCACATTATTTCCTAAATGACCTATATATGGTATTTGATATCAATAATTTCTGTGTTTCTGAACATTCTTTCTGTGAATTTCTCTTATTAGTTCTATTTTTAAAAATCATTTTCTATGTTTCTAGGAACAGAGAAATTCTTTCTTTCCCTTTCTGCTTCATCTTTCAACCCATAGCAAAGTATGAAACATCCATTTTTAGTTAGGCTTGTCTAGACTAGCAGGACACCTATTTACAAAGACTGCAATGAATTTGACTTTTGTTTGTGCCTCTTCAATTCTGAAATCATTATGCAAATCTTGTAAGTTTTGTGCAGGAGCCCATAGGCTATTGGCAGTTAGTTCCTTTCTAAAATGGAAAACAAATATATACTCATCCTCTTCCTGATGCTATCTGTTTTTTAGGAATGCTTCTATTACCTTACTTGAAGATTTTAGTCCCAATGAATTTGTACTAGAAATGATTACAAAGTTCTTTAGAGACGCAAACACTGCAATTCAGAAAAATTTTCTATCCCTTCCTCTTAGGTATATTATTTTGCAATGTGATCATATGAAAGCAAAATAAAACTGTGAAAAATGAGAATGATGTGAATAGAAAAAAAAAACACCCTAGGATTATTGATTCCAAAGACATATCTATAATAAGGTTTAGGTTCAAGTCTAAATATGGACCCTTACTACATGCTTGACAAGTCAATTCATTTCTCTGAATCTCAGCTTCATCTTGTACATGAAAATAATAATACTTAAATTTTCTACTCTAGAATGCTTATGAAGATTAAAGGGGACAATGTATTTGAAGGACCATACAAACTATATACATTAATACTGTCTGCTGATAAACATCTTTTTTCAGTTTCTAATTCTGTAATATAATTCCATTATAGATGGAATTATCCAAAAAAAATATTGCCTAGAAGAGATACTTCTTGGCTTTGATTAATAATGATATAAGTAGTAGGTCATTTTATATGCAAATGGAAACTTTTAAAACAGTTTGAAAACTGTTTACTTTCCTAAGTAGCATAAACATCCTCCAGGCAATTTTAATTTTCTTCTTATTATTTTACTTAGCACACTCTTCCTTTATAGAGAAAACCCAAGTTTCCATCCAGCCCACAACTGAATTATCTTTAATTTCAAAGAAGCTGAGTCCAAATTAATGAAGTTTTACTGTAATTGTGGTATGGTAGGAAACGTTTGTTTCAACAAAAGATCCTGAAAGAAGTCTTAGGTCAATCCCATGTCTCATGAGAAGTATTTATGTCTTGAAGCTATGTTCTTCTACTGAGGTTGTTTTTTTTTGTTTTGTTTTGTTTTTTAAGTTACCTTACAACAGAGCTCCCTAGTCATTAGACCAAAATCTACAGCTATATTTAGGAGATGTTTAATAATACTTCTATGTTTCAATTCTACACCATTGAACATCCTCCCAGAGGTGTAATAGCATTCCCAAAAGGGAGCAGAGCCTAGCCAGCAGCATAAACATTACCTACTCTCAAAGACCTGGCTGCCAAAACTCTCTCCTTCTCTCTGTCTCCAATGATCACAAGACTTCAAAGAAATGAAAATTTCATTTTTTAAACTCTGTTTTTAATGATGCTATATAATGGCAAGTGCTTTAACATCACAGACTAAGGAAAATCAAAACAAAGAACCAAAAGAAAGGTCTTATATTGGTTTGATACTCTATGGGAGCGTGGACAAGAATATCCCAGAATGAGAAGGTGTGTATTGACAGAGACCATATCTTTGTAGAAGAGATAATGGGCCCATCAACATATCCCAGTTCCACTAGATGAAGAATGCATAACAAAGATGAATAAGTGACTCAAAATTATACTGAAAATTGTTGACTGAGTTGTTAGATGGCTTCATTCCTTTTCAGATTTTTAAATTTTTACTCCTTCAATTAAATAGCTTCTTTCTATGACTTCTTATGTATGTATGTATGTATGTATGTTTATATGTATATGTGTATTTATTTATTTATTCATTCATTCATTCATTCATTCGTCCACCCATCCATCCATCCATTTATCTATCTATCTATTTATCTATCCATTCATTTATTTATTTGTTACTTATTATCATGGAGTTTAAAACCAGGCTGAAAGAGTAAAATAGTGAAAAGAAAACTAAGCTAAAAGTCAATAAACCTCAGATCTGGTCTTTACTCTCCTACTAATTTGTTATATATAATTGAAGAAGGCACTCTATATTTTTTACCTTGTTTATTAATTTATAAAATAAGAAATTTGGATTCAATCATATGATAGATTTAGAGCTGGAAGGAACATTAGGAGACCATATTCTCCACATCTTCATTTTGCAGATGAGTAAAGTCCTGCTAAGAGGCTGACTTGCCAAAGGTCACACAAGTAAAGGCCAAGATTTGAACCAGTTCCCCTGACTTCAAAGCCATTGTCATTGTACTGTACCATTCTCCTTCCCACAGTATCATAGTGAAATACTCTTTTGCAAGAAATATTGGTTTCCCTGCCTCCACTTCCTGGAGATCTGCAAGAAAAGGCCCAATGACCTAAAGAATGTATTACTTGAGGATGATATGACTTATTTAATAATGTCTAAGATCCTTCACAATTAGGAGGCTATGACTCTATATTGCTGCATCTCAACAAACCTTTAACTAAAAAATAAAGATATTATACAGTCATGCATGTGGTAGAGAAATGAATAAGATGAATGGTGAGGATGAAATTTAAAACCACTTACTCACTGCATCAGCAAATTAGCATCTCTTCATCTCAACCATTTAACCACACTGCATCTTCTGCCTGGCCCTAGAGTCGATTATAGTTTATCTTACATGACATTTCATTATCTGTCACTAAGGTTCTTTCTAGCTCTAATATTCCATAAGCACAGGCTACTCTTTTTACAGTAGTGAAAATTTTTTTATACACTAATTATGAGAAAAAAATTTATAAGTGTTATTATAGGATGATGTTTATTGTTGTTTAGTCAATTAGTTGCATCTGACTTTCTGAAGCCCATTTGGAGTTTTCTTGGCAAAGATACTGGAGTGGTTCACTATTTCCTTCTCCAGTTAATTTTATAGGGGAGAAAACTGAGGCCAACAGGCTGAAATGACCACCAAGGTCACACAGCTAGTAAATGTCTGAGACCAGATTTGAACTTAGGTTTGAAATTCTGACTTCAGGGCTGACATTCTATTCACTTCACCACCTAGAATTGTAGAAATAATCTATTCTGATTTCCTGTTGTTGAGGAAGAAGTACATTAAGGTTAACGAAGTTTTTCTAGAGCCAAGTGACTAGATTCAAATCCCAAACCCTCCTGCTACTTTCTCTCTATGATCTTGGCCAAGTCACTTACATGGAGTTCATTTTCTTTGCTTGTGTTAATAGGGATGATATTAGATAACTCTAAAGTTCTTTCCATCACTGTCAAGGACACAATCACTCATGTTGTAAAAAATAATAATAATAATAATAATAATTTG
>JAQQSU010010202.1:0-12487 GCA_028627135.1 Pseudochirops cupreus | reverse complement strand
CTTTCTTTCTTCCTTCCTTCCTTTTTCTTTTTTCTTCTTCCTTTCTTTCTTTCTTTCTTTCTTTCTTTCTTTCTTTCTTTCTCTCTTTCTTTCTTTCTTCCTTCTCTCCCTCCCTTCCTCCATCCCTCCCTCCACCCCTCCCTTTCTCTCCCTCTCTTTCTTTCTACCTAGTTCACTCTGAAGCTCATCTTTCCAATATCACTCCACTTTTCTAGACTGAGCCATTTTCTTTCTCACTTCCTTTGCACAGGTTCCAGACTCCTTTTCCTCTTCATCTCTGCCTCTTAAGCTCCTAGTCTCTTTCAAGGCTCAACTTACTACAGGAAACCCTTACATCTTGATGTTCCCAGGGAGTGGTCTCTCCCTTCACAAATAATCTGCCCTATTTATCTGTGTTGTATTGTTTGTATGAAGTAAGCTACCTGAAGGCAGGAACTGCCTCCTTTTGGCCCTTGCTTCTTTTGAGTTTAGCCCAATGCCTTGAACATAGAAAGTACTTTTAAAAAATTATTGAATAAGAAATAATGTAAAACTTTTTTCCCAGGAGTTAGGTTGCCTAGTGGTTAGAGTGCCAGATTTAGAATGAGGAAGACACCTTCCTGAGTCCAAATCTAGGCTCAGACACTTATAACTGTATGACCCCGGGCAAGTTACTTCACCCTGTTTGCTTCAGTTTCTCATCTGTATAATGAACTACAGCAGGAAATAGCAAACTACTCCAGTATCTTTGCCAAGAAAACCTGAAATAGAGTCACAAAGAGTCAGTAATGACTGAATAATAACAAAAATATTTTCTAGTTCAGAATCTACACTAATCTAGATGGCTTCCATGATATAACAGCAAGCACCCTAGCATACCCAGGATGGCTGCTAGCACAGGTTCTTCTAGCTGTCTGACCATCACATTGATACATAGTTAGTTATCAGAGAGAGAAGCACCAACATCTGGGTTTTCAAAGCCAGGGGCTCAACAGCTACCCAGAGTCTCATCTGGTCAAATCATAAAGCTCTTCCCATAAGTGAGCCCCAAAGCAAAACCTCACCTCAGAGTATATATGACCTTCTTCAGAGTCAGAGGACATCACAACCTTCATGAGCCATTCCCTAATTACAAATTAACAAAAAGTGTGGGCCTTCCTGAAAAACAATCAATCCCTCCAGTCAAGCACCTCCTGTTGGGTTCCACTTGAGGCCCATTAAGGGGCAGGGAATATCTTTAAATTCCCTTACCATTACACGTGATAAAGAATAATGAGGTTTTTGTTTAATGTCTAAGCCTAATGTCTTAGATCTAGGGGCAGAAGGAATGTAAGAGGCTGTCCAGGCCAACCTCCTCATTTTGCATACGAGTAAACTGAGGCTCAGGTAGATAAAGTGCCTATAGAAACACAAATAGTAAGAGTAGAAGACATTATTTGAAATCAGGGTTTCAAATCAGGTTATTATGTACCATACCCTCTGAAACACTCGCCCTAATCATTCATGGTCACTCATACTTGTAGGTTGTGTTCTCCCAAAGGACATACTCTTGGGTTTAAAGGATAATCCTATTTTGGAAGCACTAGCTGCATAATGTCACAGAATTCCAGATTTCATATTACCTGAAAATATACATCATAATTTCTTTGTACACCTGGTATAGACAAATAAAGGCAGAGAAATGGGGAGAACCATAGGAAGAAAATTATGGATGCCCAGTATCTTTAAAGACAAACCCAGAAGTTATTTGTGGGGAAAACTTCCAGCTGGGGATCCAATTTAACACAGCAGAAGGAAGACAAAAGGACCAAAAAACCAGCCAACCAACCAAACAAACAAAAACAAAGAAAAAGTTTGGGTTAATTTTAATCAACTGACTTTGGACCAGAAAAGTGAGCTCAAGAGCTTCATGACCTGAAGAGTTAAATGTTACCCCTGATCTAAGACATTTGTGATGGGATCACAGAAGAGAAGATGAGACAACTTCAGCATGTATCCTTGCCCAGTCCTTATTCAATGGAAGGCTATTTTCTGGGGGTGTGGTGTGTAGGTGGAGGAGGATGGCTTTCAGATACAAGACCTGGTTTGTCCCTCCCTTGGATCCATCTCTGACTTGGGACAGAGTATGTGTGGGAGAATAGAACAAAAAATCCCTTAAATGGAAGGATGGACAAATACGCATTATCTGATTTGATATTTTCTCAACAGACAAGAGAGAGTTGTGAGGGAACAAAATGTGATTTGAGTATCTTGGCTAACCACCAAGGAAGACAGAAGGGGAGGACCTTTAATTCTGATATTGAGAGGAAGCAAAAACAGGCCTGTCATAGAAAGCTTTAGTGTAGAACTAATTATGAGAGCTAAGGAGGCTAATTGGTCACCTTCTCTGATTAGGGCAAGCAGTTAGTTAAAGGTTATCCCTTGGCGACGTTTTTATAGCAGTCATGCCAAGTCCCGAAGCACCACTGGAGTAGCACTCCTAAGAATGTCTCTGTCTCTCTGGAGGCCATCAGAGTGGATTTTACTTAGACCTTGAGAATGACCCCTTGGTTAGGGTGAATAACAATTGAAGTGGAGAGTATGAGAAGATGCCTACCTTAGACCTAACTCTTTCCATTTCTTTTTATTTTGTTCTGGTTTGCATAGAACTTGCTTGTATTTGGTACTTCAAAGATCTTTGCTTTCAGCAGGGTGGTCACTCTCAGACTATCCATTTTGTTTTAAAATATTCTTCCCTAGGGTAAGCCTCTTCTGATTGTTAAAGGTGACCTTGAATTCTTGAAGGACTGGCATTTAAGCTCTGATGGATTCTACCAAGCTGAAAAGGCATTTCACACAGGCCTGGTGACAGACTTTCACTGATGCATCTGAGTATCCATATAGCCAAGTTTGAATCGGCTCATCACTAAAAGCATGGACATATAGGGTGTTGTCCATGTCTCAATGGAAAGTGATTACAATCTCTCCATGCCTCAGCGGAGATGCTTGTCCAACTCTTTGTGATCCCATCTGGGGTTTTCTTGGCAGAGACACTGGAGTGGTTTGCCATTTCCTTCCACAGCTCATTTTATAGATGAGGACACTGAGGCAAATGAGGTGAAGTGACCTGCTTAGGGTTACACATGTAGTAAGTGTCTGAAGCCAGATTTGAACTCTTGTCTTCCTGATTCCAAGTCTGATGCTCTATTCACTATGGCACCACCTAGCTGCCTTAATGACTGAGCATAGCTAACAATAGCTAATATTTATATGACTTTGAGGTTTGCAAAGCACTTTACCGATAGTATCTACGTGATCCTCACAAAATCTCTGAAGTAGATGCTTTTTTATCAGTCCCATTTTATAAATGAGGAAACTGAAGTTGAGAAAGGCTAGATGATGACCAGGGTCCTCCAGCTAGCAAGTACTTGTGGTAGGACATGATCTCAGTTCTTTGGGACTACAGTTCAAGGGCTCTAGCTCAATCTATTGTATCATCGGACTATATACATACACTGTTGTCTGGTCATTTCAGTTGTGTCCCACTCTTTGTGACCCCGTTTGGGGTTTTCTGGGCAAAGATACTGGTATGGTTTTGTCATTTCCTTCTCCAGCTCATTTTACAGATGAGGTAACTGAGGCAAACAGGGTGAAATGACTTGCTCAGGATTACACAACCAACAATTGTCTGAAGCCATATTTGAACTCAGGAAGATAAGTCTTCCTAACTCCAGGTCCAGCACTCTGCATTGTGCTAACTGCCCATATACATTTATTTATACACACATACACACCTGTATTAATACACATGCGGGACTATGAACTATAATAGTACAACATATCCACATGTGTACATGTATATAGATATGCACACATGTGTATGTTTATATAAGTATAAATATTTGTGTATAGACAGATATGCCATAAATGTGCATAGAGACACATATCTCACCTGGTATTCTGGTAATAAATGATTGCATTTTTCTAGAGATTGTCCCTGGACATGTCTGTAGTGGGATTTAAACATCTGTCTTCCTGACTACAAGTCCCATGCTCTATCCACTACACCACATTGCCTGACTTCCTGTTGGGTATAACTCTTGTCTATATCCTCCCATAAATACTCCACATGATGTCCCCCCAACATGAACCTCCAGATCTCTTTGGATTGTGTGGCTGCTGATGCACTTTACACAGGCCCCCTATCAGCTTATCTTTACTTGCACCATGTTCCTGCCCCATATTCTACGGAAATATCTCTTTGATGACTTCTTTTATTTCCTACTACTCTACAATTCTGTGCAAGCTTAATGACCTCCAAATAATGCATATTGCTTTTTTGAATAGAGAAGTGAAATTTAGGTGGTTTTCTTCTTTCTTTGAATGCAAGAGTAGTGTGTGTGTATGTGTGTGTGGGTGCATGTACATGTGTGTATGTATGCATGTGTGCTTGTGAGTGTGTGTGTGTCCTCTTTATAAAAGTAATATTCCTAAAGCACAGGTCTGACTGCGTCTCATCCCTGCTCTAAAAATTACCATAGCTTCCTATTGCCTTTTGGATCAAATACAACCTTCTCTGTTTGACAGTTAAAGTCCATGATAACCCGATTCTAACATACTCTTGTTATGTGCTTTCTGCTTACTATATACAGCTATTTATATAACAACAATTCTTTCCACTCTGCACGGTAGAGTCAGGCTGGTCTGCTTGCTGTTTCTCATATATGACACATTATCTCCTGCTCCTCTGCCTTTATGTGGGCTGTCTACCATGACTGCAGCCTGCTCTTTTTTCATCTTAACCTCTGTGAATTCTTGTTTTCTTTTAAGGCTCCTACATGAGGTCTTATCTGAAACCTGTAGTTTCTACTGCTTCCCTCTCCCAAAATTATCATGTATTCATTTTGTAGATATTATGGATATATGTGAAGTCTCCCCTCGCACTCACAGTATGCAAGCTCCTTGATAGCAGAAAATATTTTCCTCCCTTCTTTCTCCCTTCCAACCTCTTTCTTCTTTCCTACCTCTTTCCCTTCCTTCCTTCCTTCCTTCCTTCCTTCCTTCCTTCCTTCCTCCCTTCCTTCCTTCCTTCCTCCTGTCCTTCCTTTTCCCCTCCTTCTTCCTTTCCTTCCTCTCTTCCTCCCTCCCTCCCTTCTCTCCTTCATTTTACAGGTGATGAAATTTCTTCCCAGAGAGGTAAGTGACTCACCCAGGGTCACCCAGCTAGGAAATGTCTGAGACAGGACTTGAAATCGTCTTCCTAATTCTGGGGCTGCCTTTCTATCTATTACACCATAGCTGGCATGTGAAAACAAAGTCATATAGCTTGGATGATGAAGAAGGGAAATAATAAAATATTGACACCCCAAATGTTTATAGGAAGCAGTTCCTTCTGAATAAAAAGGGGGGAGTCAAGTGAAACACATATCAATATTAATTTTTGTGAAATGATGAGATTTTTGTGGACATGAGGTAAGGCTTAAGAGGATGGTAGCCATGGTTTGCGTGAGATATATCATGACATATCCCCTTTAACTAAGCTTAGCTGATGCTTCACTGGTTTCCCAATATCCCTGGAACATCCTATCAAATTTTCCTATTTGTAGTCCAAGCTTTATCCTTTTTCAAGACCCAGTCCCACCCCCACCCCCACCCCTTTAATGAATGTCTGCCTGACAACTCCACCCCAAATTGATCTCTCCCATGTCTGAACTCCCACAGGAATTATCTTGTGTAGTACATAATTCAGATCTGGTTATAGGAGATCGTGTGATGGTTTGTAGTTGTTAAACATACAGGAGAACTAGTTTCCTCATCCAGACTGCAAGCCCCTCAAATCTAGGGAATATATCTTCTTTAGAGGCAATGCAGCATATTAGATAATGTGCTGGTCTTGGGATCAGGAAGATCCATGTTCAAATCCTGCCTCTTATAGTTATTAGCTATGTGGTATTGTCATTTATCCACTCACTCTCAGTCTCTTCCTCATCTACAAATTGAGGATAATAAGCCCTACTTTGGTGATTGACTAGACAATTGTTCTGTGGTTCCGTTGAGATGAAGTGCACAAAATGCTTTGAGAGCTTTAAAATGCTTTCTAAATAAAGCTCCTTGTTTTAGATCTTCTAGCTCCTGCACACAGTACACAAATGCTCAGTCAAAATGTGTTGCCTTGGCTAGGTAACTTCCCAGGCAGAGGAAAGATTTTTGTCCCACCCCCTCTCACCTGCAAAATGGGAGGAGGGTGGATGAGATGGCCTTGGAGATACTTTATATGTCTGGACTAATAATCCTGTGATCTGTGATTTTAGCATCCCCAAGAGAAGGTCTCTCTATAATGAGTCCACTGCATTGGAAATGTGAATGTCGCCAGAGTGAATGTGGGCCAAATATACAGCCAGTATTATAAGATTTGCCAGAGATAACACAGCTGTTCTTGGATCTGATGCAGCCCATGTTTCGGACACACTCTGATAGACCTAGGGCTTAAGAAATGGCTACCTTTACATCTCCCCATTGGAAGAGGTTCCCTTTGTCCTTTCCAGAATGTTACCTGAGCCAAATCCTATTAGCAATGGATTACTAGACTAAAATAATAAAATGACCATCAGGAAAGGACTTTGCCAAAGAACATGCTGTTTCTCACTCCCTCATGTGTCCTGCAGTCAGCCAGATGTTTGAAGTTATCTTCCTCAGCCGGGCTTGCTCAGATTTAGTTGTAATTAGGATGAATTGGGAATAAAGGTAGCAGAAGCTGAGGCAGCAACTGAATCAGGACCTTTCCTTTTTACTACCTGTTTTCTTGCCTTCTCTGGTCTTTCCTTGATATCTGTTGGCCCACTGATTTTCCTCAGTTTACCTGACCATTTTTCTTGTCTGCTCCTCAGGTCACAGAGATGCCTCCTGAACTCCTAGGTTCTAACTGCTGGAATAGCCTTTGTATAACCCACTTTGTTCTCCCATCTTGGTTTTTCACTACTTTCTTTGTCTCTAGATCATTGCTGCCTGGGTTACACCTTGTGGTCTTGATATCAACATTTCAATCAAGCCCCTTGAGCTTCTGGGACTAGAATTGATGCAGTGGAGACCACAGTAGCCATTGAAGCAGAGAAAGGATTTCCAATGTATACAGGGTGTGCAAAACCTTATTGGCTATCCCCTTTCTTGACAAAACCTTGTCTGGTAAGCCTGCTGTGATGCCTCACAGAGGCAATGATAAGTAAGACAGATGCCTATACAGAAGCAAAAAGCAAAAAAAAAAAAAAGATGCCATTCTTCTTGAACTACTCTTTCCCTATGAATTACATTTGCACTTCATGCCATCCCTGAATCATCCACCTGATAATCCTATCACAGTATAGATGTGATCCCCCTTTACCACAATGCCTCTTAGGCTTTAAAGTTACTACAATATGATTTTGTGGTCATCCTCCCTCCCTGCCCCAATCTCACTTCCAATTTCCTTTTTATCTCCCATTAGCAACTATAACATGCCCACCCTCAGACCCATGATTTTATTGGTTTGGGGATCTCCTGATAGGAGCTCTGATTATGCAGACAATCACCTCTTCTGCCATTTATTGTCTCAAAGAGTTGTCTGCGGGCACCAAACAGCGTTAAGTGACTCACCCAAGAAACATTTGGGGTTTTCTTGGCAAAGGTACTGGAGTGGTTTACTGTTTCCTTCTTCAGCTTCTTTTACAGGCTGAAGTGACTTTCCCAGGGTCACACATCTAGGAAGTATCTGAGGCTGGATTTGAACTCCTGAAGATGAGTCTCCCTGATTCCATCCCAGTGCTCTGTCTATTGCACTACTTAGTCAATCCCTTTAGACAGACAGCCCAGTGGCCACCTATTCCCGGGGTTCATTATATCGGTGCCAGACTCAGTGCAGACATATAACTGTCTCAGATTATCAGTGGACACCTGCTGCAGCTCAGAGCTCCTAAGCTCAAATGATCCCCCAAACTCAGGCCTGTCTGGTAACGGGGGTTACAGGTGTGTGCTGCTATACCAACCAAAACATAAAACATTTTGAAGGACTGGTAATTAGGCATTTTTACATTTCACCTTAGCTCTGCACTGTCCATGTTTTCAGGGTCAGGGTTGGGGTTGTTGTGATTTGTCCTTTGTTCTTGAAGAGGACCATGACATTAGGGAGGTGATGACATGACTTGCAATTGACTTTGGTTTGAATGAGGTAGGAAAAAGAAGAGAAAAGAAAATAAAAAGAGAAGGGAGGGAAGGGGAGAGGAGAAAAGAGGAGAGGAGAAGGAAGTAGAGGGGAGGAGATGGAAAGGGAGGGGAGGGGAGGAGAGAGGAGGGAAGAGGAAGACAAGCTGAGTTGCCCAGCTTGAACTGGCCAGTTGGGTCTCCATTCAGGTAGCTAATAGGATTACTAGGGTTGGGGAATATTCCTATGTAAATGGTAACCACCTCCCATACATCACAGTAGTTATTTCTGACAAATGGACCTGGAAACTCTGGATCTCTTGAACTCATAAGGATGCCTCCAAGCCTAGGCTCAGATGTTTCAAGATCAGTATTTGCTCACCTATGTTCAGGGAAATTAGACAAAGAAGAAGAGACAGCCTGGGGCAGCTGGGTGGTGTAGTGGATATACCATTGAACCTAGAGTCAGGAAGACTCATCTTCCTGAGATTGAATCTGGTCTCAGACATGTATTAACTGTTTGACCCTGCAAGTAACTTCACCCTGTTTGCCTCGGTTTTCTCATCTGTAAAATGAACTGGAGAAGAGAATGACCAATTACTCCAGTATCTTTGCCAAGAAAACTCTAAATGGGGATGTGAAGAGTTGGACTTGACTGAAAAACGCCTGAATAACACAAGTAGAGGCAGCCAGAATCCCAGACAGAAGCTTGCCCGTTTGAGTTCTTTTGTTCAGGTGAGAGTCATCTTATTGGGTAAGGGGAATGGTGTCACTTCTCTTGACTCATCTAAGGAGAATTACTTTGCACACAGTCTGAAGAATTGAAGGAAAGAGAGAGAGTTTGAAGTTCTCGTTAAAAAAAAAAGTGATGCAGTTCCTTCCTTGCTATTGTCATGGGGCTAAGGGACCAACGAGGGGATTGCGTGCTCTATCTCAAAGCACCTGAGCTCTTCAGTATTGCCTGGAAGCAATCTGGGAAATTCTGAACCTGCTGCCCCAGCCTTATTACATAAGAAAACACTTCCTAGCAATCAGAGCTGTCCAGCAATTCTCCTTCCCTGGAAATCTTTAAGCAAAGACTGGGTGACCACTTGCCAGGCATATTATTAAGGGGGCTCATGGATGGGGGTGTGCTAGTGTGCTAGTCAATCATTGATGCCCCTTCCAATTCTGAGATTCTATGCCTCTGTGATAGGATTTAATGGATTTTCGATGGATCACTGAAAATTCTGGAGTTTGTAGTCACTCTCCAAGATGTCTTTCTCTGTTCAAGTAATTGCTATTTAGGAATCACTGGATCTGGGATTTGCCAGCCAAGAAAAAAAAAACCCAATGGAAAATGGGTTTATTCAGTGACTGTAAATCACTTGGCAGATATGAGTTAGTAAATAAATGCTAATTAATGATAACAGCACATATTCCCTTCTTACTGCTGCTTTTCTAGCTCAGAGCTCCTGTATTGCATTACAGACACTTACACAGTCACATCTTCTCACAGTCTAAGGCCAAAGCAATTTGCAAAAAGGAATGAGCATCTCAGAATTGAAAGTCAGTATAGGCAATGACCCTTGTATAATTAATCCAAGAATGGTTGTGCCCTTCCAAGAATTTGTGCCCTTCACTGGCTAAGCAAAATAAGAATAGATAGACATAAGAACAAAGGATTTACAGATTTAATTCAGTTCAAAAACATTTATTAGGCACCTACTATGTGCTAAGAGGCATCTAGGCAGTGCAATGGATAGAACACTAGATTTGGAGTTAGGAAGACCTAAGTTCAAATCCCCACCTCAGACTCTTACTGTCTCTGTTACCACTTAACCTCTCTCATACATTAGTTTCATCATCTGGAAAATGGGAATAATAATATCAACCCCTTCTATGGTTGTTCTGAGGGAAAAATGAGTTAATATTTGTAAAAGTGCTTAATGTTAGCTATTATTATTATTTGTCCAAATTTCAAAATACTTTCCACTGTACTATACTGTCTAATTCAATATATGATTTAATCCTAGAATGGGTACAAAACCTGACATTATTTTTCTTATCTTTTAAAGACTGCTCACAGGCCTTAAGAAAATCATTCTATGATTTTTCCCTCTCACCTATTTTTAAAAATCTCTTACTGTCATCATTCTAATATTTAAAGATCTAGAGATGTTATAGTTTTTTTGCAAAACATGCCACTATTTCCCCCAAATGCCTTTTATCTACAGATCCTCTGTGTCTCTCACATAATCTCTTTTGTGTCAGCTGGTCTCTGTTCATGCTCCTCATACTGCATCTTCTTTGCTGGATTGCTTTTCCCACAATGAAGAAGAAAAATGCCTCAGCCTGCACTCGTGGGGAATGCCAGGCTTTGGTACTTAGACACAAATCAGTTGGATTCAGGGCACCTTGCTCCTTTCTGTACGTGTGAGTGTGTGTATTTTAAACTGCAGTCCATTCACATCATTAATGCCACCTCTGTGGCCCATCAGCTCAGTGTTTTGGCTGCATCTTAACTCTCTCCCAGTTTACCTGAGAGATTCAATTATGGCAGGGACTCTAGCTGGAGCAGATTTATGGTACTTCACTGGAGGACTTCAACTCTGAACACGGGCCTCATCAGGAAACAAAAGCAAAGCAGGTTCTTGGCAGAGAGCCAGGCCAAGAATGACGAGCATGGAGGGCAGATTCTCCCTCTGTTTTTTTCTTCCAGACCCTATCACCTACCCCCACCCTGTCTTAATTGTAAGATTTTTTTTATTATTTAACAGGAAAGCTGACATTGGCATAGTGATTTCATTCTGCAAACATTTAATAAGCACCTACTGTGTGCCAGGCCCTCAGAGGCAATGTGGTATAATGGATTCAGAGTTAGTTCCAGAGTCAGGAAGACCTAGGTTCAAATCCTGCCTCTGACTGGGTGACTTTAGGCAAGTCATTTAATCTTGTAGTATCCCATACAACTCCAATACTTTCTCTAAGCTGAAAAAAAATGTTGGTCTCCATCAGTACAGGAAATTTCCTCTCTAGGAGTTTCATGCACTAATGAAATTCCAAGTCTGGACAAAATGGGCAAGATATGCTAGGTACTAGGGATACAACTACCATATAAGAAAAAAATAAAGAGTCCCTGCCCTCAAGGAACTTTCATTTTATTGGGGTTGGGACATATATAAGTACCAAGAAAATTAAATGCAAAATATATACAAAGTCAAAGTAAAGTAATTTCTAAAAGGAGGGCACTAGGGACTGGGGGAATCAGGATAAGTTTCCTGGTTCTGCATAAGGTTCCTGGCATTGCATCAGTTCATGTAAGTCTTCCCAAGCTTCTCTGTATTTATCATATGCATCCTTTTTTGTAGTGTGGTAAAATTCCGCTAGATTCATGTATCTTTCAAAGTGAGTTGACCACCCCAAACAGATTTTGATGGGACTCTATGAGGGTACACTAAACTAATTCACTAGGAGGAGGCTTATCTGGTCAGAAGATTCCAGGATACTAAATTGTCTCTGGAAAGTTCAGAGACCTTCATATCTGGGTAGTGGGTATTTCTGCCTTGTGCCTTCTCTGGGAATAAGGCAAGGGTATGAGCTGTAGAATTAGAGGACTTGGATTTGCATCCCCTTCCTGCTGATTATTAGCTGCTTGACACTGGCCAAGTTACTTAACTTCTCCAGGCCTCAGTTTCCTTTTCTGTAAAGTGAAGAGTTTGGACCAGTTGACATCTACAATCCACTGAAGCTCTAGATCTTAAATACTATGACATATCCAAAATCATAGCAATTACTCAGCAAAGTTGAGATAGGAAACCAGATTCTCTAACTTCTAGCTGAAGGATCTTTCCATTAGATTACCTATGGGAGAATTTCCCCAAAGCCAGTGATGTGAATAGTAGGTAATGAAAGCTTAAGGATGGTAAATAAGACCATTTTTTTTTTACAGAGACCCTACACTCTGGACAGGTGAGATTTATATCAGTAATGTAGGGTTAATTCAGTATTAGGAATACTATCCGCATAGTTGACCACATCAATAACAAAAGCAACAAAACATCATATGATTATCTTATGTATGCAGAAAAAGCTTTTGATAAAATACAACTCTTGCTCCTATTCAAAACACTAGAAAAATGGAACCTTTCTTAAAACGATATCTTTCTAGAGCAAGCACTATCTGTGTTGAGGATGAACTAGAAGTTCTTCCCAATAAGATCAGAAGTGAAGCAAGGATGTCCACTATCACCACCATTATTCAATATTATACTAGAAAAGCTAGTAAAACAAGAAAAAAAATAAATTACAAGAATAAAAATAGGCAAAGAGGAAACAAAACTATCACTCTTTGCAGATGACATAACGGTAGAGAGAA
>JAQQSU010010200.1:0-12488 GCA_028627135.1 Pseudochirops cupreus | reverse complement strand
TTTTTTCCATTTTCATGTAAAAACATTTTTTAACATTTGTTTTTAAAACTCTGAGTTCCAAATTCTTTCCCCTCCTCTCTCCCCACTCCCCCTCATTAAGAAGGCAAGCAGTTTGATAAAGGTGATGTAAAACATGTCCATAATAATCATGTTGTGAATGAAAACAGACAAAAAAAGAAACCTCAAGAAAAATAAAGTGGAAAAAAACCCAAAAGTTGCTTCAGTCTGTATTTAGACACCATCGGTTCTTTCTCTGGGGATAGATAGCGTTTTTCATCCCAAGTCCTTCAGAGTTGTCATGGATCACTATATTGCTGAGACTAGCCAAGTCATTCACAGCTTATCATCTTATAATATTTCTGTACCCAGTAAATTCCACTTTGCATCAACCCTTGTAAGTCTTTCTAGGTTTTCCTGAGAGCATCCTGCTCATCATATCTTATAGTACAATAGTATCCCATAATAATTATATTCCACAACTTATTCAACGATTCCTTAACTGATGTTCATCCCCTCACTTTCTAATTCTTTACCTCCTGGAAAAGAGCTGCTCTGAATATTTTAGGTCTCCTTTAGCAAGCTATTGACTCATTTTTTGTGATTTTCTTGCATCATTCTTGTTTCTCTTCCCAATTTTTCCTCTTCTTCTCTTACTTGATTTTCAAAGGCCCTTTTGAGCTCTTCCATAGCCTGAGACCAATTCATATTTTTCTTAAAGGATTTGGATAAAGGAACTGTGACTTTGCTGTCTTCTTCTGAGTGTGTGTTTCGATCTTCCTTATCACCAAAGTAAGTTTCTATAGACAGAGGTGGGTTTTTTTTAGGTGTTTACTCATTTTTCCAGTCTATTACTTGACTTTTAAACTCTTTGTTAAGCTAGGGCTCTGCTTCCAGGGTGAAGGGCAAATTGTTCCAAGCTTCAGGGGTTTTGTGCAGCTGTTTTCAGATATTTCTAGGGACCTATAAGTTTTTAGTTCTTCCATAGTGCTATGATCTAAGGATCTCCTGGACTGTGCTCTGGTCTGTGAGTGATCATAGTCACTTTTTTTCTGCCCTGGAACTATGAGGAGGGTTCCCTCTCCACTGCTGACACAAGCTCTGCTATGCCAGTGTTCCTGTTCACACCAGGACTGCCACCCAGGACTGTGTCCTAGATCCAAGTATGGGCAAAGCAACAGAGTCCTGCCTCAGTGCCAGCAGAGAGACCACTGTAATCTCCTTCTAGCCAGTTGTTTGATTCCCTTACTGTCTGTGGGCTCAGAGCTCCAGAAACAGCTGCCACCATCTCTGCCCCTGCCATCACCTCTGCTGCTGCTGCTGTTAATTCAGTCACTCCCAGACTTCTCCTGGTTTGTTGGGGCTGGACTGTGCTACTCTCTCACCCAGGTCCAACAGACCTTTCCTACTGACCTTTTGGTTTGTCTTTGGCATTTGTGCATTGAGAAGTCTGGAAACTGCCACAACTGCCAGTGATTCATTCTCCTGAGGCCTGCTCCAGGTTTCCTGAGGCCTGGTCTGTGCTGGTGGGGCCTGAGCTGGAATGTGCCCCTCTTTCAACCTGATGCAACAGACCTTCCCTGTCAACCTTCCAGGTTGTCTTGGGCTGAAAATTTGTTGAACTATGTCATTTTGTGGGTTCTACTGCTCTAGAATTTTAGAGTCATTTTTTACAGGTATTTGGAGGGGCTTGGGGAGAGCTCAGGTGACTCCCTGCCTTTACTCCGTCACCTTGGCTCCAATCTAAATATTCTTGCTAAAAAAAATATGCAATCAAAAAAATTTGGAGACCATTCTCTATGCAAAGACTTTCATGCCTACAGTATAATTCTAAAGGTTCAATTGTCCTTATCGTCCTTCTTTGTTTTATTCTTCAACCCATCACCCTTCCTCTCTCTGACACAGGTTAGGTTTTATTTTTTTTCTTCAAATTATTTTTCTTCTTTGTTTTCACCTTATAAAGTATTTAATAGTCTAATATCTGAAACTTATACAGCATTTTTAGTTTTGTGAAGAACTCTATATGTGTCATTTCCCTTGATTCTCAACAACTCTATGATGTAAGTTCTATGGATATTAATATCCCCCATTTTGCAGATGGAGAAACTGAGATTAGGCCCATAATCAAAACAACTACTAAGTGTTAGAGACATAATCTAAGTTCTGGTTTCTCCTGACTCCAACTCTATTGTTTTTTCTTCTATGTGTTATAGATAAAGGGCTTGGGGGAAGGGGTATTTCTTTTTCCTTCAGAAAGAATTCAGACCTACATTGTATACACATATAATAGTTGTTTGACCCTGGCAGAAACAAAAGTGTAACGCAATTCCAGCTAGACGCTAGCTTGTTCCTTTTGCCCTCTACACTAACTGAAATGGAGATCCTTAGTTCTTACTTGCTTTTGTGGCTAATGCTTGAGGCTAATTGCCTGAGAACATTGCCTGTTCATTACCCCTGACTGTGTCTCTGGAAACTACCAAGCAAGGCTTTATATATTATGGACTTTCCTTACTTTTTCTGGGTCTCTCCATTCATTTTCTTGAGCTACTTAATGATATTTGCTCAGATGTCAATATGCTGGATCAACAATGAGCCGATTCTTGTCTCGATATAAACAGTAGCTACCGTCTGTTGTTGTTAGTGATAAGTTCTTTTGGAGAAATCTAGCTAGTTTTTTCTTTCATGATCACACACTTTATGTCTTGCCTCTTCAATCTTACAAAGCTTCTGGTTTCTGGATTGCTATATTAGTTGCTGGGCTTTATTCTAAAGTATATAGAGAGCAAAATTCAATTAAGGTGCCCTTTCTTCCAGAATGTTCAGTTGCATCTTTGAATAGATAAAGCATGAGCAGTTCTGCATATGTTCTTTATCACTTCAAAACTCACCCTAGACAGAGCTTTTTCCTAGTGCCTCATTACCTTGAGGGTAAGTAATCAAAGGGACTCTTCATTTTAACCTGATCCCAAACCTCTTCAGAGCTGATGTTTTAAGGGTAGGCCTTATACCAATACTTGGTTCAGGTTCAATTTGGGGATGAAATGAAACATTAAGTTAAGTCATTGAACAGTTTAAAAAAGGAGAGATTTACTTATCTTTAACATCGCAAGGCTATGTAACAAGAATACAGTAGCACTTAAAAAGGTATATAATATTCAATGTGAATCAGGTATAGGACAGCTGTTTATTTCCTTTATACAAAGGAAAAGCTTAGCATACACAAGACCCACAAATGTGCATGGTCAGAAAGACATAAAACAGGATACTTATAACAATGATTATGTTTTCCTGGAATGTTTAGACATCACAATATTTTGTGGTAATGCTAAATTAGTGTACTTAATTTATACTTCACCTCACCTCTGCACTGGCCAAACAATCCCCTCCATGTCTGTGTCTTCTGGCAAGCCAGGGCAAGGTTTGAGCTTTTCCTCCTTTGGGTGTTATCTTCTCAAATGCAGGAACTCTCCCTGCTGCCAATCAGTTTTAACCAGTGGACTCAGGATCTCCTATTTTCAAGGGTTGCCTTCAAACCTGGGCATCTGTGGAGGAAATGTGGCCCTTCTATCCCTTTTTCCTTCTTTCTTTCTTTCTTTCTTTCTTTCTTTCTTTCTTTCTTTCTTCCTTCTACCTTCCTTCCTTCCTTCCTTCCTTCCTTCCTTCCTTTCTTTCTTTCTTTCTTTCTTTTCTTTTTTGGAGGGCAATTGGGGTTAAGTGACTTGCCCAAGGTCACACAGCTAGTTTTTGTGTTAAGGGTCTGAGGCTGGATTTAAACTCAGGTCCTCCTGACTCCAGGCCTGGTGCTTTATTCACTGTACCACCTAGCCGCCCCTATCCTTCTTTCAATGGAGACCTATTTGTCAGTCATCCCAGAGAGTCAAAGTAGCTGGAGGCTTACTTTTTTAAAAGATTCATTTTTTTCTTATTTTCAGGTCCACATTCTGTACCTCCTGTCTCCCCATCCCTGCCCACCACCCGAGAAAGCAAGCAAAATCAAACCTGTTACAAACATATATAGTCAAACAAAACAAATTCCCACATTGGCCATGTACCCCATACACACACACACACACACACACAGACACACACACACACAATATACCTCAGTCCGTACTCTGATTTCATCACCTCTATCTGGAGGTGGGTTGCGTATTTTGTTATGAAACCTCTGGAATTATGGTTGGTCACCGTGTTGATCAGAGTTCTTAAAACTGTCAAAGTTGTTCATCTTTACCCACATTGCTGTTATATAAATTGCTCTCCTGGCTCTGCTCACTCACTTTATTTCAATTCATACAAGTCTTCCCTGGTTTCTCTGAAACCATTCTCTTCATCATCTCTTATTTCACTGTAACATTCCATTCCAGTTCTTTTTTTTTGCTTTTTGCTTTTAGGAAGGAGAAGGCAGGGCAATTGGGGTTAAGTGACTTGACCAAGGTCATATGGCTAGTAAGAGTGTCAAGTGTCTGAGGCAGGGTTTGAACTCAGGTCCTTCTGACTCCAGGGCCAATGCTCTATTCACTGCACCACCTAGCTGCCCCTCCATTATATTTCTATATCCATAACTTGTTTGCCATTCCCCAATTAATAGGCATGCCCTCAGTTTCTAATTCTTTGTAAATGAAAATAGCTGATATTAATTTTATTTTGTACATTTATATACTTTTCCTCTTTTTTTAATGTGTTTGGTGTTAGCGGTGGTATGACTGGGTCAAAGGGTATGCATAGTTAATAGCTTTTGGGGCATAGTTCCAAATTGTTTTCAGCAGGAAGTTTGCTGATGAGATGCACCCTGTCCCACTGAGGCCATCTCAGGGAGAGGGATAGGGGGAGGTACAAAGGACTGACTTAGTCCATTGAATCACATCCAAGTGAATTCCTTTAGCAGTGAGCTACGTGTGGTAGACTGTGACCAGACAGGCAACTCTGTATATGTTTCATTCGTGTTATATGTGGGAAGGTTAAGTGGAGGAATGTTTTTTGGGGGGAAGGGACCCTTCCTTGAGAAACCCTTACATGGGAAAACGACTGTGATAGGAAAGGCCAGAAGCAGTATTAAAACCTGTAAAAATAAGAAACAGAACATTTGTGCTTAATAAAGAAGTTATGAACTATTAAACTGGTACTTAAGCTTAGTTTGGCATACTAAGCAGAAGAGTGAGATTTTTGAGCAGGAGGAACCTCAGTAGCCAAGCAATCCAATTGATATCCATTATGATATACCCAACAAGTAGTAATCCAGCCTCTCCTGGAAGGCTTTCATTGATGGGAAAACCACGACCTCCTAGGGAGACTCATTCCACTTTGGGCAGGTCTCATTGCTAGGAAATTTTTCCTGACATCAAGTCTAAATTCCCCTTTTTTGGAACTTACCCATTGCTTCTGGTTCTGCTTTCTAGCAGACCAACATAGCACCAAAATATCCTCTGGTACCAGGTCAAACTAAAGATTTTAATTCAAGAAGAATAGCCATCCTTTAAGATAATTATGACATTTGCACTTGTTGCAATCATAAAATCTAATTATTGATCTATTTAACTAGTTTTATCCACAAAACTTCTTTCTAACAATTTTTACACAGTTTTCTGCATGCCAAATTATAAAGATCAAAAGCATCCCCAAAGAAGATACATTAAAAGGCTCCTCTCCATTCCTTTATGGGATTATTGGACCATAGGTGTGGAACATTGCATTTATTTTCAGATTTGTTTTTCAATTTATTGAGTGGTATTGCTGGTTTTTTCTCTTTCTCTTTAAAAAAATCTTTTTTTATTTGGGGTTACATGGGGGTGGGGAGAAAGGCTATGGAGGAAATATAAGTGTTACAAAAATAAAAAAAAAATCAGTCACAATTTATTCCTCCCCACTTTTTTTGAGGCAATTGGAGGTAAGTACAATTTATTCTTTTAAAAGTTTACTGCATGACTGCTGGGCTCAAGACATTATTTACAATCAAATTACAATGCAACTTTGTGAATTGGAAGACCCTAGAGAGCCAGCCATGCTAACTTTGGAGTGATAAGTAGTAACATGGTATTGCTATCCTAGGTTTTATAGCATAAATGAAGTGGACAATTGCAAGGGAAAAGGAAGAGAGAATCTTTTAGAACTTAGAACTGTGGCATATTGGAAACACCATACAAATTGAGAATATATACACACACATAGTTGTTTGCGTGATATTTCTCTCATTACATTGTAAACTCTGATTGTCCTGATTGTCTGTCCTTTTTTAGTATTTGTGTTCCTAAAACAGTGACTGGCATGTAATAGGTACTCAGTGCGTGATTGTTGACTGTTGACTGACTGACCTCTTGACCAATTGGATTTGAAGTTAGGAAACTGAGATCCCAGAGTTACCTCTGTCACTTATGAGCAATGTGACATTGAACAAGTTACTTGACCACAGCTGACCTCCATTTCCTTATCTGTACAATAAAGGTTTATTAAATTTTACTTACTAATACATAATACCTAACATTTATATTGTGATTTAAGCATGCTGAACATATTATTACCTCATTTGATCTTCATAGCTACCCTGTAACTGTAGGGTTATTATTATCCCATTACTATCCCCATTTTACAGATAAGGAAACTGAGGCAGAGATTAAATGACTTATCCAGGGTCAGAGGGCTAGTAAGGCAGAAGTCAAATTCAGTCCTTCCTGATTCTAAGTCCAACTCTTTATCTACTATACCTAATAACCTATGAATGAGTCAAATGAGGATAATAATGCTCATAATACATACATCCGTTGTAGGCTTGTTGTAAAGATCCAAGGAGATTATATATGCAAAATATGTTGTAAATTGTAAAGTACTACACAAATGTGAGCTGTTGTTATCTTATAAATATGAGCTATTATGCCAACCTTTGTGCCACTTAGGGGGAGGGTGAGTCAGTAAAATTTTGTGTGAGCTAATACATTTTTAAGACCTAATGTACTTGTAAAATGGGATTCGAGTAGGGACACATGTATATGTTGGTAATGATATTTTGTAAATTATTAACTAGCTAGTGCTAACATCTAAGTAAAAAAAGATGGATTATTCTCAGTATTTCCTTTTACACAGCTTATAAACTGAAGCCATAAAAACATTAAGAACTTCCTGCTTGAACAATAGATGGGGAAGTTCAAACCAACTCAATGGAAAGAAGCTTTCTTTTCTCCAAGAAAGGGAATTTCAACAGTTAAATAAAGCAATGTTTACATAATGGTGTTTTTATGGAGATATTTATTTGTAGTATGGTGTTTTAACAAAACTACAAAGGGTAACAGCTAATCTGTGTCCTTGCATTAGTGAAAATGATAATGTTCAACAGGAAATCTTCATTAAAGAAATGTTAGCATATGGTAGATGAAGCTCAAGCTGGCCCACTTGCAAATTGGAAGAGGGGGAGACCTGCTTAATTACAAGGAAAAACTTAATCATTCAGGGCTTAAAAAGCGCAAAAAAAAAAAAAAAAAAGAAAAAAAAAAGCCCTTAACTTTGAAACACTTTCATTGAGTCCTAAAACAATGAGCTTAAATATAATAGTTAATTTTAAAATATCATTTAAGTTAAAAGTAAGTTTTAAAACAATGAAATAAAATTCTTTTATTGGATTCAAAACAAAACCTTTATAAACTTCACTTTTAAAAATGTACTTTTTTAATATAGTGAAAGAATTTTTAAAATTAACTTCATTATTTTTCAGGAGCTGAGTAAAGTTTATCTTTGCATCTGGGTAGGAATGAACCCTCTTCGAGCAAAGAAATGGGTGAGACCTTGAGAGAGGAACAAGCATCATGTAGCTATGCTTGGAGCTTGTTTTAAGTGAAGTAATAATACAAAAACCTAGGAGTGATGCCTTAGAATTGTTACTTTCTTGTTGAGAAAAGTTTAAAAAATAGAAGAAAAAGAAGGTACCTTTCTAGTACCTTCAGTGAGAGAAAAAGAATTGTGAAATGAATGAACACTGGAGGAATCAATCAAGTATCAAGAAAGCACCTACTGAGTGATAAGCACTATGCTAAGCACTGGGAATACAAAGAGAAGGGATGAAACAATCCCTACCCTTGAGGAACTTACGTTCTAAAACCACCACTGGTGGATCTGCCACTTACTGGCTGTGTGAACTTTACAGTTGGCATCCTAACCAGGAATAACAGGGAGACTCAGAACTATGATCTGAAGGACAAGGCTAAATTTCTTCAAGATGAGCTGCCGTGTACCACCCTTACAGGCATACAAGGCAAGAGTGGAAGGTAGAGGAAGACAGAAGAAGGAAGAACAATAGACCTCCCTCCTAGCAGTTAAATATCAGCTATTATTATAAAGCTTTGCAGAAGATTACATTTCCTTTCCAAAGGTAACTTGGAATGCAAAAAAAGTTCACGTAGGGCTTGACTGAATTTTGGGATTTCCCAGGAAGCTTACCCAACAGGGCCATGTCAACCATTTTCTTATAGGATGACAATTCCTGGGAAGTGACTATAGGAAGGGTGTGAGTGTGTGTGTCTGTGTGTGTCTGTGTGTGTGTGTCTGTGTCTCTGTGTGTCTGTATCTGTCTGTCTGTCTGCACATGTGTATTTCCTCTCTATTTGGCCATCTAATACTCTGTGACCATACCTTGGTATTACCCAGTTGACTGGGAGCTCATTTTCTGACTTTGGGTGCATGTGAAAATAAAGCTTACCTCATGTACTGTGTGATTTGGGTTAGACATTAACCCTCTCTCTGTCTCAGTGCATCTATAAAATAAAGGGATGAGACTAGGTTCTCAGTCTATGATCTTACAAACCTCCAAATTAAATCAACATATATTTTTATTATTATGGGGGTTAGTAATTGAGGAGAATTTTCATTTTCCTAGGTGTTTAAAATGTAAACATGTTAAATATCTTCCTTGTTATGTTAAAATATAACTTACAGTTTTAGCAGTATAAGCTTGGCAACATTTTTGTTAATTACAAATTACATATTTTAAAGATTTGAAAAATTTAAAATTAAAAAAAAATAAGGTCCACCTGAGACTTTCTAGTGCTGCATCTGTGATCTGACATTTGTCTACCTCTGATATGCCTCCATCAACTTTAGAAGTGGTTTGAAAGCCTTTTTAGTTTCCCCATCTGTAAAATGGTCTTCATGAATGCCCTACCTACTTCAGTGGGACTTTTATGAGATAATACCTTTAATTTACAAAGTATTTTTACATATTTTATCTAAGGATCAACAGGACAACATGGATGCTATGATGATTTTTATGATCCTTAGATAATGAATGTGAAAGCAATTTGCAAACCAAAAAGCATTATTCAAAAGTAAGGTATTATTATCATTAACCCCAGGCCAGGTCTAAATTAAATTATCATTTCAGGGATAATAAGAGAAAAAAACCTGCTTTTGTCTGAACTAACTGTAATTCAGGGAAATGTGATGACTGATGCCTGAATTACCTAGAATTTTCCATACTTCCCTTTTTGATAGATAAACCTGTATTGAGGCTCTAGCTCCATGACATCATTATCACCAGGTTTAAAATTCTAAACCATAGTGTCATTTCTTTCAAGTCTTTACACTGGATGCAGATTTGGATAAAATAAATAAAAAAGCAAAACTATAATTAATGAACATTCTGAATCTACAGCCTATGAGATGCAGGAAATTTTAGACACCATCAATTCTAGAATGAATGACCCTAATACTCCTCCCCCAATGAGAAATTATTGTTTTTTATACTTCCAGGAACTCTGATTTAGTAGCTATTACAAACCACAGCAGAGCAGCATGATTTCAGGGGAAGGATTTCATGTTGATATTTAAGTTGGAGGTTTTGTAGACCATTTCCCCCCCTAGTATTCAACCTCCCCATGCTGTTGTGAGGCTCAAAAAAGATAATACATGTCAAGGTCTCAGGCTTTTGTGCATGATGTGGCGCAAAACATAAATGAAAGGTGTTATTATTGTTGTTTGATGGTGCACATTTGGGGCTCCTTTCTTAAAATTAGCTCCTTTATTCTTTAACTTTGTGGCATTATTGACACAAGTACACAAGTATATCTACAGTCTAGACAGCATGGCCTCCTCAATTAGGTGATAAATAATAGATCCATGCTTAGCATGCCATTAGCTGTTAATGTAGTGGATTGATTCTCCACCACACACATTCTCCATTCTTGTTTTAGCTCTTAGGCAATTGCTTTCTTGCACTAACTATGCCACTATGCCATACTTAAATGAAAATGAATGGGGCTCCCTGATTGTTCTCAAATTGGCTCATTTTCACCACCTCCAAATGACTGAAAACAAAAAACTCAAGTGTTTATATCTTGGTGCAAGATACAACTACAAACCACTTCATTTCCAAAATTTATTTTTCATTCAAGGGGAACGTCTGCTTGCTGTGTTTGTAGCAGCAAGTAAAAATTGTGAGCCACTCTCTGCAGCAGGCAAAAAGGGTAAAAGAAGTTCAATTTGGCCTTCGTAGTCCTATTTAGGTTTTCTCCCTCCATGCCCTCCAAGTGTTCTCACATCACTCTCTGGCACGCCCAGGCTCCTCACTGGGGCAACCCCAAGTAGGTCTGCCTTCCCTGACCATACTTAAGACTTAATGAGTTAATGAGATATATGAATCTGTATTAATGTGTTGACTGGTCAATGTGTGATATCCCCCAGATGTACAATTTTGTAACACAGTTAAAATATAATGGATTTTCAGAAGGCGTTTAAGAAGTGAGACATTAATGTTGATAATCTTAGGCAAGGCTTAGGCAGGAAGAGGTCTATGGTGTGGGCTGAACTGGATGGTGTGGATAAAGCCTTCTCTACTATACTAAGTAACCAGCCACTTATTACAACTGCACATAAGGCCAGCCTTACCCAGTAGACTGGAGAAAGCATGTCCCCTGCACATTTATTCTTCCCTCTATAGGAGCCCAAAACTAATTGGAGGGTTAGGGGAAGGAAGAGATAAGAGGCCTTAGTTCTGACTTCACACTAGATCTTATTTTTCCTTCCCCTGCCCTGCTTATGAAATTTGAAAGGTCCCAGGGGTTGGATTGGGAGGTAGGTGGAGAGGATAGGGAGTTTGAATTTCCTTCTCAGCCAGGTCCTAGACACATCTGCAGATCATCTGAAATCAATGTCCACATCAGTAGTCAAGGACAAATGGATATAGATTCACCATGCTTAAGGGGAACCTCTTGGAGAAAAGGATTCCCAACAATGAGGAATTATGAAATAACTGCTTGTCACATAGGAACTTTAAACTTGAATTCACTTTCCCCTGAATTCTACATGTACTTGTAGAGGATGTTTTGCACCACCTGTTCATATTATACCAGCTTAGTATTATATCCCCTTCTAAAAATCCTCCCAAGGCTGGCTGACTAAGTGATTCTCAACTGATAATCTTAGAAAGTGGGTAGAAACACACTGTTATAAATTTGAGCACTAGGGAATCACTCTTAACACAGGTCCTCCTGACTCCAGGACTGGTGCTCCATTCACTGTGCCACCTAGCCACCCCACTGATTCAAGTTTATAAGAACAAGTGCTATTTCCCAAAACAAGTGGTCCAAGGATATGAAGAGGAAATTCTCAGAAGAAGAAAAGCAAACTACCAACAGTCATATTTTTAAAATGCTCCAAATTACTAATAACAAGACAAGTACAAATTATAACAACTCTCAAATTCTGCTTTATACTCATCAAATTGGAAAAGATGACAAAAAGAGAAATTTATAGTTGTTGGAGGGATAACTAATCAAGAAAGCAGTTCAGAACTATAACCCCAAATCACTAAACTAAGCATATCCTTTGACTCAATAATACCAATACTATTCCTCTACTCTGAAGAGATGAAAAGAGGGAAGGAATTCATATGTACGATCATAATGATAGTAGAATTTTTTGTTAAACCAAACAACTGAAAATTAATGGAAGTCCTATCAATTGGAGAATAGCTGTGCAAATTATAGTAGACAAATGAAATGGAATAATATTATATTATAACAAATTATGAAAGGGATGGATTCAGAGAAACATGGGAAGACTTTTATGAACTGATGAAGAATAAAATGGGAAAAATCAGGATAAATATTTATACAATGACTATGATATTGAAAACAGAAACAACTTTAAAAGACTTAAGAACCTTAATCAATGAAGTGACCAACCAGAACTCAAGCAGAGTTGATGAAGCATGCTGCCTGGCTCTGGAGAGAGTTAATGGACTGAAAGCGTAGAATGAGGCATACATTTTATTTTTTTTTCTTTGAACTTTTATTTATTTTAGTTTACATCATTCATTACCATGAGATTTTGAGTTACAAGTTTTCTCCCCAACTTTCCCCTACCTACCACCCCAAAACAGCCACCCCATTGTATAACCCTTCCCCCAATCTATTCTCTCCTATGTCTTCCCCCATCACCCCTCTGACTTTACAGTAGGGCAGAATGGATCTCCCTACCACAGTGCCTGTGTATCTTAAGTCCCAGTTGGA
>JAQQSU010001020.1:0-15822 GCA_028627135.1 Pseudochirops cupreus | reverse complement strand
TGGGGATTTGTTTGATTCACGCTTCCATGACACTCCTAGAAACATACATCTGTCAAAACTGGCTCCATTTGCATCCTCAGGCTTTTTGGTGAGATCTGGTCAGCACAGCTCTAGCTCCTGGAAAAGAAACACAGTATATTATCCCAAATATTGCTCAAGTCTCTCCCTTTAGCAGATAATTTTGTTACTGGTGTTCAGCCATTCAGTCTTGTCCGACTCTTCATGATCATGTAGATCACACTGTCCAAGAGGTAATAAACTTCCTTTCCAATAAGTATTCCAGACACGCGGTCCTTGGCCTCAAGAAGCCCATGGTTGATTGTCTATGTACAGATTCCCCTTGTTCATAGGATTTAGAATTGAAAGGAACCTTATACACCAGTAAATCCAGCACCTGATTTTAAAGATGGGATTTGAACCCAGGCCTCTGATGCTGAATGTTCTTTCTGATATACAGTGGTGCCTTGCTTTACACAGCAGATATTCAGTGCTGCTGGAAAGCTGTATGCAGATGGAATCTTTATTAATTGAATCACATTTTACATGACAGTGGTGACAATTTACATGTGTGGCTGAGTCCACGTCCTTCCTTATGGCAACTAAGAAGTGTAACTTTGAACAGCCTGTCCTCTGTGTATGCCTAGAGACTTTTCTCCCCACTGCCTCTTGGAATCCCCACTTTCTTTCAAAATTCATCTCAAGTGCCTCTTCCTACACAAGGATTCTCTCCTGATCCTCCCAGATATTAGTGCAATTCTCTCTGCTTAATTGGCATTTATTTTGCATGTAGTTCATATTTATTTATACCTACTCATGCTGTTTACCACAAATAGAATGAAAACTCTGTGAAGAAAGGCACTGCTTTGTTTGTTTCTTTACCCACAGAGTTGACATTTCATAAATGTTTGTGGAATTAATGTGAAATATTCACATTAATGGGACAACTCTACAACTCACATTTGAACTTGTGGGATTGGGTACCCAAAGGGTGGCTATTACTCTTTCAGGTTCAGCCCTCCTAAAACTCATGAGCCCCAACTTATATGCTTCTTATTAACAATTAGTCAACAGACTCAATTAGTTCTTGTTGTTCAGCCATCTCTACCTCTTCATGACCCCATTTAGGGTTTTCTTGGCAAAGATACTGGAGTCTTTTGCCATTTCTTTCTTTACATCATTTTACAGATGAGGAAACTGAGGCAAACAGGGTTAAGTGACTTGCCCAGAGTCATACAGCTAGTAAGTCTCTAAGGCTGGATTTGAAATCAGGCCTTCTTGACTCCGGGCCAGACACTCTGTTCACTGTGCCACCTAGCTGCCCCAATTACTTCTTAGCAAAGACATCTATTAAAAATGGCAAAGTAAAACTGTTGCTAAAAACCATATCACCCATAAACAGGGGTTATGTTCAACTACTAATATGTACAGTGGCTACAGGGAGCGTGAGTTCAAACTTAGAGCTCAGTGGCAGTAAGTACACATGTGGTAAAGGCAACCTGGTACTTCAGGGCCTGAAAGCACTTTCCTTCTTTGTAGACTCCTCATGCAGCCTCTCTTTGCTGTAGTGTCTCCCCTAAATGGATTTCTCATTTTCCTGCTGTCAAGAGTCTCATTTCTCAAAGTTGCTTCCTCTTTTTAATGACTGCCTTCCTGTCTTATCTGGTTCTGTGTCCTGATGGATTTAGTGAGTAGCCCTACTTCAAAGCAACATGGCCCATGGAGGAGGGGAGAGGAGAGAGAGATTCATTGCTCCTGACAAAGAGTGATTGCCTTTCAGAGGTCTGATTTTTCCTTTACTTCTGGCTCCAGGCTTAGAACTTCTTTCAACCAACTAACTCAAAATGCTGAAATTCAGCCAAGGTTTAACTATTTAAAGCCCTCAAGGGCATAGCTGGCTTGATTGCTCATCCAAAGGTTTTTCCTTTTTAGACTCAATCAGAGAGCTATTCACATATCCCAAAGGGATGAGGGTGTAGCAGAATCTTTACAGTTAGTTTAACACCTCATTAACACCTTGTGATTACATTGGGGGAGAGGGGGGTCTTGGTCAAAGATCAACTCTCCTACAAATGAAGGATTACAAATATACATGGAAAGTCAAACAGATAGAGACACACAGAGAGAGTCATCCTCAAAGGGATTTCCATTCCAAATGCTCGGCTTTGGTCTCAGGTTCTTTTTTCTAACTGCTAACATTAAATGATAGTTTGGGAAAAATCCTCCTGAGCAGTCAGGAAAATATAATGGAATTATGTAAGTCTAGCCCTAGGAGATTAGGGAAACACAAGGGGGGAAAGAGATCTCTACACATATAATTTATTTGCTAGATTACAATATGTACTTAAAAATGGAAAAATCAACTGAAATTAAGGATACGGGCTCAATATTTCTCCTCCCCATGCCCTAGATACCTTTGAGCTCTAGCCAGCCTCAGTGCCTGCCCTTTTCCTCTGATGTTTCATGTGTGACTTAGCCACCCTCCTGGTACTAGTTGGGGAGCTTGGGGGTGGATGAAAGCCTAAAATACTACTTTTCCAACACAAATTCCTTCTTCCCTCCATCCCTGGGGAAACCGCTCTTATCAACAAAGCCAGCTCTAGGCTGCTGGTGAGGAATCAGGGACCAGCAGTTTCTTCATGCTGCTGCCATGACTCCTGCTTCATTTGGGGAGCTGGTTTACTCTGTGAGGAGACACAGAACACCTACCAGCTGCCCAGGAGCCTGGAAAGATAACCTTCTTTGCCCTCCCTCCTCCAACCTGAGGAGGGTCCTCACAAATGGGAAAACATAAGGGAACTGGGTATATGCCAGTGTCTGTACCTGAGGAAGGGCTTCAGGGAAAGATAGGTGTTGCCGGAGAGGTCATTTTCAGGACAGGTCCCCAGGGTAGCCTGGAAAGTAGTCATGGCACTAAGAATAGAGATGTGTAGGCAGAATCATACTGGGAGGTGCCTTGCAGGTCTCTCATTGGTTGGCATCAAGATATAGGGCAGGGAAATGCACCCCTCAGCTGGCACATTTAGAGGATGATCTGGCCCTTTTCACTATTTAAATCTGGATCAGAGAGAGTGGCGGAGGGAACCATAAAGAACAATTGGGAAGAGAGAGGGGAGGGAAGAAAGAGAGAAAGGAAAAGAGGAAGAAGGAGAGTGGGAAAAAAGATAGAATGGAAGAGAGAGGGAGAGAGGAAAAGAAAGAGTATAGGATGAGAGAGGGAAGGGAAGGAGAGAGAAGATGAAGGAAAGGAAAAGGGTCAGGAAAATGGGGAGGGAAAAGAGGAGGGAAGAGGAAGAAAAAGACAGAGATGAAAAAAGAGACAGCTATTTAGATATAGGTTATAGTTGCTTTGCTTCTTGTCTGGGAGGCTGGTCCAAGGGATGGCAGCCTTGAGGTTGAATCTGGGAAGGGAATGTATCTTTAGCAGATCGCCGAAGAGTCCTGCCCACCCACATGCTAGGGCACCATGACAGAGATGTCCTGTTTCATCTTAACATTAATTTTAAACCGAATTGAGGAGGCCAGAGATGCCTTCATTTTTTTTTCTTCACAACTTGAAAACTACTCAAGTGTAGCACACACACACACACACACACACACTACACTTTTATTAATTCACCTCGGCACTTCCCCTTTCCCCCTCTGAGGAAGGACCTGGCTTCAAATCCCACCTCTGATACTTTCTACCTATGTGACCTTGGGCAATTTACTCAGTTTCCTCATATGTATGTAAAAATAGGGCTCACCACTACTACAATCAATCAAAAGGTGTTATAAAATTTTAAATGTGATCTACTTATGAGGTATAAATCTCTTTGGTCCTTTTTAAAAAGAAAAAGGATGGTTAAAAAAAAAGAACGGGATGTAATTATCTCAGAGGATCAATTATGTTCACTGGGTCTATATGTAAAGTTGTACAGAGGGGTCCAGACCAGCAGTAGAAGATTTTAGTTCTGAAACTGAGTATTCCAATTTAAGCGAAGTCCTTGAGAGGAGAGCTTCTCCCACTCTTCTTATCCCCTCTTCCTTTGACTATGTTATTAGAGAGAAGGGATCAACAGAAGATGACATGATCCAGCCTGGAGCAGAGACAGTCATGCCAAGGACACACACACACACACACACACACACACAGTTAACCACATAAGATAGCCTCCTGAGGGAGGAAGCAGTTTCAAGTTATGGGCTACCATAAACCAACAAAAACTGGCTACAAACTCAAGAAAGATCTTTTAGTAACCAGTCTACTCTTTGACCACACATTTTTCCTATAGAGGTGCATCATGACCATTATACTTCAGTTGATACCTATTCTTCCACTGGATTCCCCATGTAATGTGCCCCTGACTTTTTGATGGGGATATGCTTTCTTCTAATTGTTCTTACTATAGATATACCACTTTTGTAAATACTGTGCCAAGTTGGAAGGAACATCCTATCCATATGGATGAGATCATTGTCCCATCTGAGTGTTTGAGTACTGAGTGAAAATCTTTTAGGGGGAGCTAAGCTTAAATAAGGCAAAATCCCAGTCCTCCTGGTGTTTACATCATAGTGAGTGGATATATATGACACATGTACAGATAATTGTGATACACATTAGAAGGCTGGGGACTGGACTTGGGATTTCCTTATCATGGAGACCTCCCAAATTAGGATACTCCCTCTACTCATGCAGGTTGGCACCTTCTCTGCAATCTATAGTCTTAGAGAATTATCTAGGGCAGCATTTCTCAAAGAGTAGTCTGGGAATTCTTGGGGTCCCTGAGACCTTTTCAGAGGGTCCACGGCAACAAAACCATTTTAATAATAATAATAACATTATTTAATTTTTAATATAGTAAATGTCAATATACAAAAGCCACATAAACAAAAGCTGTTTGGAGAGGCAGTTCTCAGTAATAGATAAGAATGTGAATAGGTCCTGAGGCCAAAAAGTTGGAGAACCACTGATTAAGTTCATGGGGCTTAAGTACACCAGCCAGGTCTCCCTGGCTTCAAGCCTAGTTATCTATCCTCTACACCATATTGTTTATCAGAATTTGTAGTGGTGGTTGTTCAATCCTTTAGTATTGTCTGATTCTTCCTAATCCTACTTGGCGTTTTCTTGGCAAAGATAATGGAGTGGGTTTCCATTCCTTCTTCAGCTCATTTTACAGATAAGGAAACTGAGGCAAGCAGAGTTAAGTGACTTGGCCAGGATGACATAGCCAGTAAGTGTCTGAAGCCAGATTTGAACTCAGGAAGATGAGTCTTTCAGACTCCAGACCCAGAACTCTATACACTGTGCCACCTAGCTTCCCATTTGTTATAATTGACCTTAACATATGACAAGAATATTGGAAACCAACCAACCAACCTATCTTAGGTTGAGGGAGGAAGAATGGGTGGGCAAAAATGGAAGGCTTTATGGAATCAATAACATTGTCTGATTTTGGAAGCAGCTATTAATGAAGTTCTTGGTGCCATTATGCCTACATCCACTAGGCACATGAAGAAGGAAATGAAATCTTCCTTCTAGTGGCATAACCAAAATCTGAACCCCGAGGCAGATTCTATGAGGATGCGCCCCATTTAACACATTGCCCTTAGCAATAGCTCTATTTAGTAGGTGAAATTCCATGTAGGGAGCTACATTACATTTAGGGCAGCTGGGTGGTATAGTGGATGGAGTGTTGGGTCTAGAGTCAGAAGAGTCAGCTTCCTGAGCTCAAATCTGGCCTCAGACACTTGCTAGCTATGTGACCCTGGGGGAGTCACTTAACCCTGTTTGCCTCAGTTTCCTCATCTGTAAAATGAGCTTGAGAAGGAGAAGGCAAACCCCTTCATTATCTCTGCCAAAAAAAACCCAACAAAAATGGAGTCACACAAAGAGTCAGACATGATTGAAAAATTACTAAACAACAACAACATTACATTTGTAGAGCACCTTTTGAGTGTACAGAAATGTGTCCCTGCATCAGGGTAATCAGGGAAATCACCCCTGTTCTGCTGATCTTGGATCACTTCCTTAGAGCCATGTTCTGCAGACACTTACTAGCTGTGTGACCTCCGACAAGTCACTTACGTTCCTTGTACCCCACTTTCCCTCATGAGTGGTCACTTCCAGAAAAATATATCCCTGCCTCAGATATTTACTAGTTGTATGACCCCGGGTAAGTCATTTAACTTTCCTTTGCCTCAGTTCCCTCATCTGCAAATAGAAGGGATTGGAATGGATAGCTTCTAAAGTTCCTTACAGCTCCCAATGTGTAATCCTAAAATCCTTTGTGTTCTGATTAAACAATGACTGACTCAAGTTTTGGGATGATAAAGCACCCCCCCTCATCTGTCCCTTGGTCCCTGAAATGGAGCATGAAGGAGTCTATATGGGTATTTTGTCACTATCCAGAGCTCAAGTCCACAGCGATCAATCAGAGGTTACTGTGTAAATCCATCCGTGAGAGCCAGAGAGCATGTCTGGAAGTGGCCCAGGGTCCAGCAGACTGGGGGGAGCGGGGGAATTCCCTTATTACTGCCACTATACTCGTGATTGTTTAGTCATAGAAGTATGATCATCCTATTTTACAAAAGAATGACTTGAACTTGGAGAGGTTAAGGGATTTGTGGAGGATCATACAGCTAGAAAATACCAGTGTCAGGTATAATTCCTACCCTATAGTTTGAGACAAGGGCAGGGTCTCCTCTAGGCACTGCCTGGGTTGCATGGCAGGTCATTGCACCTCTAGGGGTCTTCTCTCCCATCTTCCACTCTCTTCTTGAACCAATCCCTCCAACCCTGCAATATACCATCTTGAAGCACAACTTGACAAAATTTCTTGAAAGAGATTCTGGGTCAGAGGTTTAGGTATCAGGGTTCAAAACAGGCTCCCTCCCAGCTTAGCTCAAAGGCAAGGCTTTGACTTCAGAGGGGCTAAGGACTTAGCTGGTATGTTTGTCTGTCTCTCTCCCCCGCAACCCCTTTTCTCTGTCTCTTGTCTCTGTCTCTCCATCTCTGTCTCTGCCTCTCTCTGTGTCTTTGTCTCTGTCTCTCTTGGCTAAGAGTTTCAGGGCACATGCACCTATGGGTCCTGGAAGTTGAAAGAGAAGACCCAGCCTGCAAATTAGCTGCTCCCAACTCCCTAATGGCCTATGAAAAAATGAACCCCCAGGGAAGTCAATGCTTAGTGGTCAGAGACTTTCCTAGCCTAGGTAAGCCTTCCAATACTGTCATATGCCTTTTACATTCCTGGGCAAGTAAATGCTGTTTTGTCTTTTCGCTCCAGATCTGCATATCAGAAGTATAGATGGTTAGGGCCAGAATGTCCTCTCCTGTGATTTGGGGATGAGTAAAAGCTTATGCTATTGAATCCTGTGAAATGACTCTAATCTGATTCATTGGTAACCTGACACTTAGCCCAGCTTGGCCCAGTGTAGTCCCCAAAGAGAACATGACTCCTTCTCCAAGGTGTTTACTGTCACTGATGGAATCACCAAGGAGGGTTTAATCCTTAGCAGAGCCATGGGCTCTTGTTCTATATAATCCAGACTCCATCTGATGATATAAGTAAATAAACCCCAAGCACTCAGAGAAAACAAATCACCAGTCCATCAAAATACTTGGTAAATTAGTTCAGCAGACTGGACCAGAGACATGCTCGATGAATCACCAGCACCCAGAGTAAATAAATGAAGATTAAGCAAAACTTGATTGGATCATGCTGAAGCTTGGCAAGTCTCAACAAACAGATCAGCCTGAAATCTCACATTAGGAACACATAATCTCATAAAATTTATGACTGTTATTGCTCACCACATATGTTTCTGGGTTACTGTTCGCTGGGCTCAGAACAAGCCACATTGCTGGGGTCTTCAGGGGCCTGTCCACTTGTGCACGCTGTATTTCACGAAAGATGTTAGGGCTTTTTTTCTCCCTTGACACCCTTTGGCACTGTCCCTGGCCTGGCTCTGCCACTGAGCGGGACCAAGTCAAGGCCCTTGAGGGAGAGGGAAGCTCCTGGCCTTAGTCAGGGTCCTTCTCAGAGTCTGGCTTCAAGCTTCATATTGACTCTTGGAAGATGTCCAGAGATAAGTCACCTAATATGATTAAAGGGATAGGAAATAGGGCTCAAGAGGAAAAAGAAGATTGTGGGAAGAGGCTTAGGGTCATAGGAATAGAGAGTTAGGAGTCTTAGGGTTCATTTAGTCAGTCTTTTCATTTTACAGAGGAGGAACTGAGGCCCCAAGAAATGAAGAGATGTCTAATGTTTCATTGTAGAGACAGAGTTTGAACACAGGTCTTTGGTAAAGCACTTAGGACAGTGCCTGACAAATAGCAGGAGTTTAATTAATGCTTATTCCCTCTCCCCCTCCCTTTAAATCAAGGATCTTTTGAACTTTCCATTAAAAATATCAAAAAGATAATAGAACTAGTGTTAGAAGGGCCCTCAGAAGTTGTCCACTTCACTTTGACAGGTAAAGGTGATAAGCAGGTTCAGTGCATAAACCCTACATGGAAGAGGCTGGGGAGCCTGCTTGTAGAAAGTCTCGATGATGAGCACAGGAAGGATGCTGTTTCAGAATGTGGACTATGCATATACACCCTGTGACTTAACTGGTTCTGGTCTGCACTGAAAAAATCAGATTCTTATTCCTGATGCTCCCACTTGTCCTGGCCTTTTCCTACATGGCTGTACTCGCAGAGAAACCATACTGTAAAGGGAGAGGACTTGGTCCGTCTGAATCTGAGGCCAACATATGGCCCTTGCATATAGACACCTTTGCATTTCCTCTTTCCTGTTTTAGATAAAGAAGTCAGCTGGCTCAGTGGATAGAGCTCTGGGTCTGGAATCAGAAGACTTGAGTTCAAATCCCACCTTAGACACTTACTAGCTGTGTGACCCTGGGCAAGTCATTTAAGCTCTCTTTGCCTTAGTCCACTTGAGAAAGAAATGGCAAACCACCCCATTATCTTTTCCAAGAAAACCCTATGGACAGTTTGGTATACTGAATCATGAAGAATTGGACATGACTAAATGACTGAACAACAATGACCTTGCGTGCCTCAAATGTCAAGCCACCCGAGGTTCAGAAACCAGAGTCAGACTTTGTAGCTAGTCAGTCCTGGTTTGTCAGCATGAAGGTTCTGAGGAACGAATGATCTGTGGGACCCAACCCAGTCATCTCTGAAACTTATCCAAAAGTTATATTGCATTTGGAAATGAACTTGGTGGAATGAATGCTATGGGCTGCATTAAGAAACCACCTTAAGTTTGAGAGTGGTCTCTCCAAGGACTGATAGTATAAGGGACAGTGTGACTTCAAGTGTGTGTGTGTGTGTGTGTGTGTGTGTGTGTGTGTGTGTGTGTGTGTGTGTTCATAGTTCTGTTCTTACTATTTCTTTACAGCAAATATCTCTTTGTAAATGGTAATCAATGTTAATTGGTTAAATGGAACTGGAGTACTAATCAATGGCAGTTAACAGCTGGGAAAAACACCCCAGAAAGGGGGCTTGAACCCATAGCTTTGGAGAAAGACACCTAAAGCCCTTCAGGGAACATCTAGAACCCTGAGAGTGGGAATATAGCCAGCTTCATTCTGAATGAGTGAGTCCAGAGTCTAGCTACATACAGATGAGGAAACTGAGGCCAGGGGTGCTAAATGATTTGCCCAAGGTTGCACAGACAGGAAGTGCTTGAGGCTGGTTTCAAACGCAGGAAGGTGCTAAGTCTCTTTCTTGACACAGGAGAAATACTTTCGGTATGTCAGTCCTTCCACAGACCTGTGATTTTATTGACTGTTACTCTCTTTATCCATATAGTTAGCAACTTACCCATACTTTCTCACCCAATGTGCTTCCTTCAATCTCCTTCCATAAATATTTTATAAAGGATCTACAAAATTCCCTCAAGGACTAATAATAGGTAGATAGGTGGTATAGTAGGTAGATTGTCAGACCTAAAGTCAGGAAATCCCTGAGTTCAAATCCTACCACAGACATTTAATAGCCATGTGGCCCTGGGTGGGTCACAACATCCCTCCCCATCTGTAAAGTGGGGATAACAAGAGCACTTATCCCCAACAGTTACTATGAGGATCAAATGAAGTAATATACATAAAGCACTCCACAAATCTTAAAATGCCATGTAAGTGCTTGCTATTATTAATAATAATCTATTGCTAGTTATTCATAATCAACCAGTTAGTGAACATATATAGCATAATTACTATCAATATTACATAATTATATATTATAATACTTAATTATACAATATAACCAATAATAACTAACATTTATATAAATTTTAAAGGTTGAAAAGTGCTTTACATTTATTATCTCATCTAATCTCTACAATCATCTTGGAAGGTAAGTGCTATTATTATTTCTTCTTTTACAGATGATGAAATTGAGGCTGATAGAGATTAGTTGACTTGCTCAGGGTATACAATCAGGAAGTGTCCGAGGTAGGATTTGAAGCCAAGGTTTCCTGTCTACAAATTCACTGCTCTGGCTATTAGTGCATCTGTCCATCTTTTATCATAATGAATCAATGCTGGACTCAGAGTAAGGAAAAACATGGATTTATAGCCCATCTCTTCATATTTACTGGTAATAGGACCACTGACAAGTCACTTAACTTCTCAGTTTCCTAACTTGCAGACCATTTGTTGATAGGAATTAACTGAGAGTTTTCCTCACTCAGAGTTCCCTACTAAAGAAATCACACTGCTAGGACCGCTCCCCACCCCACCTCCACTCATAGTATTATTGAGGCTCAATGAAAGAAGGTAGGAAAACACTCTTTAAAACTTTGCAAACTCTATAAAACACTGTATCAATTTCAGTCGTGTCTGTATGACCTTGGATAAGTCACTTAATTTTCTTGCCTTAGTTTGTACAATGAGGAGGTTGAAGTCCTTGCCATTTGATAGAGATACTATCTCTTTTGCTCTGTAACCAGCCCACATCCTTGTTAAAACTTTTATATCACTTCTCATTCCCAAGTCATAGCTTCAGCTTACTCACCCCCAGCAGGCATTGTTACATTGTTCCTTGAGTCACCTGTAAAATTTTGATTCTTCTGAGATCGTGATGCTCTGAGAAGCCAGAATGAGAAAAAATGGTTCAGATTTGCTGCCAGAAATAGTGACAACCAGAAGGCTGTAGGAAATAGATTTCTAGGTCTTTGCTGATGGTACCTAGAGGTCAATGTTCTGTTTCCTGCATCTTTCTGCTCATCTTGGGTTCCATAGGCTGGGAAAAGTAGATGCATCAAAGTATAATCATCTGTTGTATGGCTAAATGAGGAAAGGTTGTTAAACGGAAGGAAGGTAGAAATGTACCTCCCTTCCTTCTTTGCTTAGGTGGGAGACTCTGGGGGTGAAATCATGCATATTCTCTCAGACTTATTTGATTACAATATCAACACTTTAGAGAGACTAGGGACTTCTGAGGTTATCTGGTCCAATCTCCTCATTTTATAGATGAGAAAATTGAGACCCAGGAAGGTTGTGACTTGCCCAAGGTCACACAGATAGTAGGCATCAGAGGGGGGATTTGATCCCAGGTTCTTTCATTTCAGAATCAGTGAACTTTCTACCAAACCACACTACCTCTGTGTTAGTTTTGCAAACCTACTTTTTCCTTCTTTCTTTTAAAGTCTTCGTTCCACTCTGCATCTGTGATTCTGCCTCATTTCAACTCCACCAAACAAGATGCCCTTCCCAGGTTAAGCTCATCATCTGTGATCTCACCACCCCCACAGCTAACTCAAGCCTTGACTGACACTGCCTGCTCTCTTCTCTGATTTGAAGCCTGAAGTGCTACACTCCTCACAATGTGCTCTTTATAGAGGGCAGAAACTGGACTTTGCTCACTCCACACTGGTGCATCTGCTGCTCTGCCTGGTTTCAACTTCACTGAACAAGAAGACACCTCCATGCTGGGTACCACCTGATCACCTCACCTTTCCTCCACTTCCCTACTTCCTTTTGTGTGTTGTCTTCCCACTCTCCACATTAGACTATGAGCTCCTTGAGGGCAAGAACTGTCTTTCTGGGGTGGTTAGGTGGTGCAGTGAATAGAGCACGAGCCCTGGAGTCAGGAGGATCTGAGTTCAAATTGGACCCCAGACACGTTTACACACACACACAAAAACTAGCTGTGGACAAGTCACTTAACCCCAATTGCCCTACCCTCCCCCTTCCAAAAATAAAAAAAAAAACAACAACTGTCTTTCTTTTTTATTAATTGTATTCCAAGTGCTTAGCACAGAACCTGGCACCAAAGGAGGCTTAATAAATGTTTATTGGATTGGATTGAAGTTTTTGGCCAAAGCAGAGAAACAGGTGTATTTAGAAATGAAGTTGCTATGAAAACAAAAAAAAAATCGATAAAAATTAAAAACGTACCTTCCCTACCCCCCCAAAAGAAAAGAACTTGTGATATGTAGACAAATGGGAAGATACAGAATAGATAATGGTTCATGTAAGCCTTGGACCTGTGTGTTCTGAATACAGTACTTTACTGTGTTTGTTTGTTTTGCTTTTCTTACTGATTTGAAGCCTACCAGGCCCTAGACTAGTATCATGCCCCTTTAATTCTATTGTGTTTTCAGGGGCATGCTGAAGTTAGCCTGAATCAACTAGCAAGAGCTGACTGTTCAGTTCAATCTTCAGTGTGAGCATTTACACCTCAGAAGTCTGGCAAATGCTACAAATCAGGGCTCGATTTGTTGTTTTGTTTGATTATTTAGACTTGGGAGAGTGATGGAGAAGATAGTAACAGCACAGAGTAAGCTTAAAAGTGTGTCACATGCACAAATTATTTTTTTGCCCTGGAGAACCAATTGTTAAATACTTTTCACTACACTCTGCTGGTGATCACTATTTTAGGAGGGACCCTGGCCACGCTCACTGTGCTCCCTGGCCTGACTTCCTCCAGAGGGCTTCTCCATCTTCTCAACAGGACTGTCCACTCCCCCTGTTCTTCTTCCCTTTGTGTACTGTCTTCTCTTGTTTGAATGGTGGGTTCCTTCAGAGTAGGAACTCTCTTGCTTTCTTGTCATTTGTTTCTGCAGCATTTAGCACAGTGCCTTGAACATAGTAAGCCCTTAATAAATGCTCACTCACTCACTCACTCCCTCAATCTAGCTATCATCCATCTATCTGTCTCTCTACCTACCTATATGTCTATCTGCCCATCTATTTACCTGTCTATTTATGTATCTATCTGTCCCTGTCTCTCTGTCTCCTCCTGTCTCTTTCTCTCCTCTCCTGGTCAATCTATCTACCTATATGTCTGTCTTTCTATCTACCCTTCCCCCCAATTGCTACTTGGGTGTTTCAACTATACCCAAGCAGGATCAAGTAGCAAGTGGTGGCATTCTTTGGTTTGGAGAAGCTCCAGTCCTTACAGAGTGGGGTCTGGGCCATCCTTGTAAAATACTAGTCCAATAAATGTGTAAGGTCAGACAAAAGTTCCTGGCCACACTTTGGGGTACAGCCTTTTAAATAGATCAGAACGCCTAGACAATCAGTAATGGTGGGAGTGTCAGGCCACTGGAACCGACCATGGAATTTCGAATTTTTCAGATCATGGGAAAAAGGCTAGATAATCATTGATCTTGAAAGTTTTAAACCTATTCATGTCTGAAGCTTAGTAGCTGATCTAAGAGATGCTGTGGCTCTTCTCAGCTCCAGGACTTTAGGATTCTGTGTCAATTACAATACCAATGGAAGCTTGCCATAGGAAAAAAAAAATCATGTCTCATGGAATACAAAGGCAGTCAAAAATCTGAGACCTGAGCAGTATCAAGGAATGATTCCTGCTTTGAAGTCAATATGGGGTTAATAGGAGGACATTACTGCTGGGCTCAGCATTGGTAAATCTCTGAAAAAGGAAGCGATCTATAACTCATCTGATGAAGGTAAGGTCCCTGGATCATTACATCTTAGAGTTAGGAGGGACCTCGGGATCATCCAGTTCAGCCCATTCCTGAAGAGGAATCCCCTCTTCAACATCCCCAACAAATGGTCTTCCATACTCTGTATGAAGACCTCTGGTGACAGGGAAGGCAGCTCATTCTACTGGTGACAGCTCTCATTATTAGGAAGCTTTTATTCTCCCCCCCACTCCAATAGTCTAATTTCCACTCATTGCTTCCTTAGCCCTGGGGCCAAGCAGGATAAATATAATCTCTCTTCCATATGGTAGCCTTTCAAATACAGGGCATCACAAAAGTCTCAGTGCAGTTTTAAAGCTTTAATAGCTTAAAGACAACTTGAAGACCACTTTTATATTCCCTCTAAATCTTTTCTTTTCTAGATCAAAAGTTCTCATTTTTAAAAACTTTTCCAGGATGGCAGTGTTCTCTAGTCTCCTTGGCCTACTGGCCATGTACCTATGGACATGTGGAAGCTTATCAGTGTCCTTTCTGAATTGAGGCACTTAGCAATACGTGTACCCTACATACCTTTAGCCAACATTTTGGGTTAGATCAGCTCAGGCTCTCTGATAGCCTCAGCTTTTCTCCTCTGAAGTAATCCATCTTCTTCCCAGCCTCCCCTTCCCTCTTGATACCCATACTGATCCTCCCTCTGCCCTCAGGACAACTAATGCTAGAATTTGACTGTATGTCTGCCATGTCTGACTACAATGACTATAATAATAGCAATTCCTTACATGTGTATTTAAAGTTTACAAAGGATTTTCATCCACATGATCTCATTTAATCTGAAAACAGGACTATGAAATATGTTAAGAATTGCTGGCATTTATATAGCACTGTAAGGTTTATGAAGTGGTTTGCATATTTTTTCTTGTTCAGTCACTTCAGTCATGTCCAACTCTTCGTGACCCCATTTGGGCTTTTCTTGGGAAAGACACTGGAATAGTTGGCCATTTCTTTCTTCAGCTCATTTTGGCAGATGAGAAATTCTGGCAAACGGGGTTAAATGACTTGTCCAGGTCACACAGCAACTGAGTGTCTCAGGCCAGATTTGAACTTATGAACATCATGAAGATGAGTCTTCCTGACTTCAGGATGGCCCTCTATTCACTGCGCCACCCGGGGCACTCTGATTTACATATAATGTCTCATTCGAATCTCACAACAACCCTGGGAACTAAGTGTAGTAGTTATTATGTTTATTATTCAGTCATTTCAGCTTTATCCAAGTCTTCATGAACCCATCTGAGGTTTTCTTGGCAAAGATATTGGAGGGGTTTACCATTTCCTTCTCCAGCCCATTTTACAGATGAGGAAACTGAGGCAAACAGGGTTAAGTGACTAGCCCAGGGTCACACAGCTAGTAGGTGTCTGGGACCAGATTTGAACTCATGAAGATAAGTCTTCCTGACTTCAAGCCACTGTGCCACCTACCCGTCCTGGAATTATTATCCCTATCTCATAGATAAAGACACCGAGGTTCAGAGAAGTGACCTGCCCTTAATCACATGGTTAGCAAATGTCAGAGGTGGGATTTGAACCCATGTGTCTCCTAGCTCTACGCTCCATCACATTGCCTCTCAGGTAGGATAGCTATTATCATCCTCATTTAACAAATGAGAAAACTTAAGTCCAGAGAGGTTCTGAGAAATGTGACCTAGAGTCATGCAGTTAGTATGTGACAAACTGAATCACAGAATCTTAGATTGCAGAATAACTTACACACAGATCATCACCAAAAGCATGAACCTCATCTGTGCTTTTCCTGATCAGGTGGAGGCATTGTATTATGGTTGAAATAACCCTGGAGCTGGAGTGAGAGGATATGGCTTGGCTCCCTTATTTTCAATGAATAGGACTTTAGGCAAGTGATAACCTCTCTGTATATCAGATTCTG
>JAQQSU010000102.1:46519-58036 GCA_028627135.1 Pseudochirops cupreus | reverse complement strand
TCAAAGAAGACTACTATGAATATTTTGGCATGTATTCAATTTTTCTTTCTGAATTTAAATCCCTTGGGCATACGCCCAGGAGTGAGATTGCTGGGTTGAAAGGTAGGGACAATTTAGTTATTTTCCTTTCATAATTGCAAACTGATATCCAGAATGGATGTACTTACTTTTTTATGGTCCTAGCATTATTTCTGAGACAGTACTATCAATCAAGCATCTGCTATAAGCTCGGTGCTCTGTCCTAGTTGGCAGAGCCAGGCACTGTACTAGATGCTGAGAATACAAAACCAAAAATGAAACAAAGAGCATAAAATTCCTGGTTGATTGCTAGGTAAGTGTGGGCTTACGTAAACTCATGTGCAATCAGCCTCTTTACTCACTTCCCTTTTGATCTTCTACCCTCTTGGTCCTGATGTTTTCCTTGGTTTCAATAAGTTATACAGCAGGTGAAGTCAAGACCTAAAAACCCTAACTACTATGTCCTATAAGGTTAGGCTTAAACTAGGGAAACAAAATTGACATAAATTAACCATGAGAACAATTACAAAGTCATGTATCAACAAATGCAATAGAACTATAGGTCATAGTTATATAGTATACACATATATGTATATACATATATGTACATATGATATATATACATATATATCATAATTATATAGATCAAAGCTAGAAGAAGACTTCTGGTCCATTCTCTACACCACCTAGGACATCTAGTACAACCCCTCTCATTTTACAGATAAGGAAACAAGCCCAGAGAGTTGGAATAGCTTACTCATATTTATATAACTAGGTGGCCATACCAGTGGAAAGGCTGTAGAACTAAGTGATGTGACTGAGATCAGCACTGGGAGGAAGTTTTTGAAAGAGGACCTGAACATGGATTTCTCTTCATCTTCTATGATCAGGCTCTCCAGATTTTCTTTTCATCTCAATATGAAAGACATTCCCCTGTTCTTCTGAAATCATAGCTTTGATTTTATTCAGGTTTGATTCTACTCTGCTAGCAGGACAGAATTTCTAGATAGGGTTTAGAACTGACCAATCACTGGTAGTCAGTTCCTGAAGAGTACAAAGACTATATTTAGAGTCTAGGTTATCCAAGTGCACTCAGAAATAATACATATAAATTTAATTTATATATAAATATACTTAATATATTTATATATAAATTATGTATTTATAAATATATAATTTATCAATAAATAAAATAATATTGGAAAATTGAGAGCAGAGAAAGACACCAAGAACTGGTCTAGCTTGGTGGAGCTAGCTATTGTAGATAAAAATGGAATCATAAATCCAGTGCTGGAAGATACTTTAGAGATCACTTAATCTAACTCTTGACATTTTACAGATGAGAAAGTTGAGACCTAGAGAGGTAAAAAGATTGACTCAAGATCACACAGGTAGTAAGTGGCAGGCTTGAGATTAGAAACAAGGATATCAAATTCAGTTCTCTGTCCACTATACTATGTAAATTTCCAAAACTGTGTCTCTCCTTTCTGAATACCACCTCTTCTCAAGTTGCCCTGCAGACTGTCCTCCTACTTTATTGAGTTGTTTCTTTTTTTTTTAACCCCAAGATCCAAGATCTCCATTTCTTAAATGCCTATTTTCTTTGTGGAGGACGTTGTCTTCTTCTCAATACCTTCTCTATTCTTCCCCCCGCCCCCTTTTGGAGGGCAGTTGGGGTCAAGTGACTTGCCCAAGGTCTCACAGCTAGTAAGTGTTAAGTGTCTGAGGTCGGATTTGAACTTAGGTCCTCCTGACTCCAGGGCAGGTGCTCTATTCACTGTGCCACCTAGCCACCCCCCCCCATTTTTTATTGATATGAAGTAAAGGTATTAAATTCTTCTTTTCTGTTCTCTCTAGACTTATTGGCTCCATGAACACTATCAGCAAAGAGATGTGAATACATCACTTCCATCAAATTGAGTTTTAATTTTATAATTGTTTCCTTATAAGCATGACCGTAGTGAAGTGGGAAAGTTGATGATTATTTGCATAGCCTAACTGTGAAGATCCTATATCTTAATCATTCAAACTCCGTGGTGGACTTCTTTTTTTTTGGGGGGGGGGTCTATTTAAATTCTTTAGATGTTTGGCAGTTTTCCACTTTCTTTAACTTAATTTAGTATGGTTGTTCTTCATGGAAAATGCAGAAGGAATATAGAAATACAAATTCTGTTGTTTATGGACTGGCATTTAAAAAAAGGTTCTGAATAATATGATGGGATTTTATAGGCTGTATGATTGTCTGTTTAAATCATACGTATGCAAACTAAGTTCCAACTCAGTGGCTAATTAAAAGGCCTTTTATCAGTCAACAGGAAACAGTCAGAAGATAACTGCGTGTTTTGTTAAGTAGGAAGAATAACCTCCATTGCATACGTCTGGAAGCAGGCTCACCATACCTCCAAAGGCAGGGCAAATGAGATAACATATACAAGGTACTTTGCTAACCTTAAAGTACTATATAAATGCTCATCATCATCATTTTTATTATTATTACTCTAAGGACTGGGCCTTCATCTATTGCACAAATATTCTATAATATTTTCTAAAGAAGTAGGGGTGACCTCAAAAGTTATATTGAGCAAAAATGTATTTATCAAGTTCAACGTTCCCAGGAAATGATCAATTACTTCCCCAGGAGGTTGACACTTATTACAACATTGGTGTTTGTAGAAAGGTGCCATTATGCTATAAATTTAGAATACAGAAAAGTGTTTATAAAGGTTACAAATTTCAAGAGAAGTAAAAAAAACATTCTAAAAGCTGTAAAAGTTAAAATGGATAATGATACCAAAAAATTTCCTTACATGAAAAAAAGGACTTTATCACAACTCTAGGCATATGGCATCTTTGAATATGAAGGACAACATACCAGACCATAAAGACATATATGCCCAATTTTCTTAAAGGGAAATTTGTCTCATTTCCCGATATCTCCGTATATCAATGTGATATTTACAACTTATGATTTCACATTGATCTAAATCTTGCCGTAAGTGCTTATGTACACATCACTGATTTTTTTCCTTAGATAAAACTAACTCCTGATTTTATCTACCCAGGAGGATAGGGGTATAGAATCAACCAATTGAAACTCTTCATTTTCACCGTTTATCTCAGACTCTTCTCTCCCAAACTTTTTACCAAATCAGCTAACAAGAAGTAAAATGATCAAATTGAATGTCATCTTCTTTCTCTTTGCATTCTCAAACCTATGAGTCATATTATAGTAGAGACGGGTATAAAAGAACTAGCTTTTTATATGGTTGTAATATTTAGAGAAGAATGATTCTGATTTGTCTGAATTTCCATATTCTTACCTTCCTCACATGTAATGGCATGTCTAGCTACTATAATGGGGCATTTGGAACGAGTGGAAAGTCAATCTAGGTCATCTAGGATGAAGGAGGAGGAGTAGAAGGAGGAAGGGGAGAAGGAGGAGAAGGAGGAGGAGAAGGAGGAGGAAAAGAAGTAGGAGAAGAAGGAGGAGGAGAAGGAAAAGGAGGATGAGGATGAGGAGGAGGACAAGGAGGAGGAGGAAAAGGGGAGGGGGAGGAGAAATTTCAACTTCTGAAGGAAAGATAGAAAATAAAAATAATTCGCTCCTGAGTTAGTAGAGGAGGCAGAAGGTGACAGAAGAACTATGGGTTGAGAAAACAAATAGGGGAGAGCAGTAATTTTTGCATATTACTCTAACTTTCCTAACCAAGAGAATAGCTAAATCAATTTGTTAAAAAAGCAGCTTTACCAATGTGTTTGACTACAACTGCAGTGGTTTGTCATTCAGTGCTCAACCTAAAGGTGGCTAGATAGCACTATGAATGGAGCATTGGGACTTCAATAAAAGCTGTGTGAACTTGAGTAAGTCGCTTATCCCATATCTACCTCAGTTTCCCCAAATTTAAAATGAGATCATAATTGCACCTACCTTCCAGAGTTGTTGTGAGGATCAAATGAGATAATACTTGTAGAGCACTTAGTGTAGTGCCTGGCACACAGTAGGTACTTAAAAATCCTTATTTCCTTACAGGAACTAACTCATCCCAGGCTGCCATTACATCCATTTAATATCTCTTTTTAAGTGATATTTATTCTGTCCTTATTTTTTGTCTTGTTGTCTGTATGCTAATTTTGTATGCCTCCTCAAATAATTTTTTAAAGCAAGTGGGAGTATAAATCATAAATCAATAAGGAAATAAATTATTTTTTCTGTTGTTTACAATAAATGACTCCAATTGGAGTCAGAAATTCTTATTAAAAGTGGTCACCAAGTACCATACAAATTAACAGTTTGAACTAAGAGTTCTGGTCGCCCCCTATTTATGAGGTTCATTTATTCAGAATTCAGCATGTTGGAAATGCTATTGTAGGGTCAGTTAAGTTCACTGTGTTATAAAACAAAAGCAGTCTTGGAAGATTTCTGGCTTGCCTTTGGCTTTAAAAAAAATACAAATCTTCATGAATGTCTCTGTTGCTACTTTTCAGTAAAAAAACATCTAAAGAGGCAGTAGTAACCTGTTGCAGTGGAAAAAGCAGATTCCAAATTCCAAATTCAAATTCTAATCATTACTTAATTCCTCTAGGTTTAGAGGGTTGACTTCACCTAAAACTGTGATCACATGATTCTGATAAATTCAGATAATAATAGTTCATATTTACATGGGAATTTAAAACTTATAAAAAGTGCAAGCATTATTATTCTTTCCATTTTCCAGATTAAGAAACTAAGATTCTGAAAGGTGAACACTTGCCTAAAAATCACATAGCTGGGAAATGTTGGTCAGAGGCTTGAACTTAGGTCTTCTTACTCTTCATCTTGTGATATATTGATTCAATTCTTCCCTCCCCAACACTCTCTTCCTGGAATACATATAGGAGTAAGAAGTACTTAATAATCACCTATAGAAGTAAGGCAGTTTGGTAGGATGGAAACAGCACCTCATTTCAAATCTGAAGACTTCAGTTTGCATCCCAGTTTCCTTGCTAATCTTGAGACCTAGGGGCAGTCACTTCAGCTTCTGACCCTAATCACTAAAATGCAGAAAAGAATACTTTCACTCCCACTTTTCTGTCTTATCTCCTTATTTCTTAAAGGGCAGGGGCAACCCATTCATTTTTGGATGCTCAGTTTCCAGCAAGGTACTTGGTAATAAAAGAACAATTGGATCACCTGTAATAGCTGTTTTAGCAAACCTTAAAATGCTTTAGAAATGCCAGTTATTATGATTGTCACTATTATTCCCATGTGGCCTCATATTCAATATCTGTGGCTAAAAAGAATTTAAGTAATTAAGCCTTTTGGTGAGCAAAGTAGATATCTCTTCTGGAAATATGACCTAAGTCTATCAGGGGTGGGGAACCTGCGGCCTCAAGGCGCATGTGGCCCTCTAGGTCCTCAAGTGTGGCCCTTTGATGGACAAACTGATTCTGTCAAAAGGCCGCATTTGAGGACTTTGAGCGCCATTTGTGGTTTCGAGGCTGCAGGATCCCCACCCCCGGATATAGATAACATCTATAAGACAAGCACAATTAAGAGTGTAGAGAGCTAGAAGGTACTTCAAAGGTCATTGACTCTAACTCCCTCATTTTACAGATGAAGAAACTGAGGCTCAAATGGATTAAATGAGGATTCTAAGGCTGGAATCTGAACCAAAGTTTTCCACTTCTAGATGCAGCATCCTTTCTGCTACTTCATTATATTTCCCTACATACTAAGCATGAACATTTATAAGGAAGTTTTACGTCTCCAAACCTGAAATGTAAACTTCTTTAATGCTCCCGACAAATAGAGTCTTTCATTATTGCAGGAGCTGGTTTTTGGATTTGCCTTTGACTACAAGGTGATCATTTAGAAGGAGCCTTATTTCAGTTCTCAACCACCTAAAATACAACCTCTCTGAAATTGGTCATCCATGGGTTTTTGAAACCTGAACTGAATGATCAATGACAGGCAATCCCTAGAATGAGAGCAAACCAGCATGCTATTTACTGCAAAAAGGCAAAGGGTTTAAGAAAAGCCTGGCCTGATAAGGAATTGGTATGCTCAAAAGTCAATATTATCTTTCTGGGGACTTAGGTATAAATCTGGCTCATCAACAGATATCCCAGCCTTTCCATCTAGCCCATCAGTAAACAGAGTTAGATGTCTGAGGGAGGGGCAACTTCTTGACATCTGGGATAAATGAAAGGCAACAACGTGCATCAGTTCAACAGACATTTATCTATTAGGTGTCTACTCTGTGCCAGACCTGGGCTAGAGATACAGAAACAATAACAAAATATTCCCTGCCCTCAAGAAGCTTACACTCAACTGGGCTGAATAAACATGTAGACAAATTAGGAGGGAGGGAGGGAAGGGGAAATATGAACAACTGAGGGTGTCAGAAAAGGTCTTCTGTATCTTCACTTAAAAGGATACTGATATATAAATATTTTCATGCTTAATTGTAGTCTTCTTGGGAGAGGGGAGGGTAGAAGGGGGAAAAAATGAAGTAAAAAGTCCACAACAGAAAACAAAAGAAAACTTACAAGGGGGCAAAGAAAAGATGGACAGCTCTAAACACAATGTGTAGTATTATATAGGCTTTCTTCAACTGGAAATTTATTGCTATATATTTTGAATCTTGGCAATGCTTTTTTTCTTTTCTTATTTTGTATTTAAATTTCAATGCTTGAGTTTATATTTCTTTTTCTTATTGTGTATTTAAGTTTAAAGTAAATTAATAAAAAAGCATATTGATTTCTTATCAGCCTAGGCTTTTTTTTTAAACCCTCCCCTTCTTCTTTTGGCAGATGGTAGCCTTAATATGATTTGTCAAGGGAATTAAGGATTGCAAGAAGTAGCATCAGAAAGAATATTGGGAGCTCAGCCTGCAGAAAGGTATAGTTGCATTTCTATCTATTAAGGCTAGAAATTGAAGACAAACAAGCGAAAAACCCAAACACAAGATGGCAATACTGCTGGGATTTAAGATTGACTATTCAGTCTGCCTCTGCCGAGGCTGACCAATTACATTTTGCTTTTGTGGCCTCAACCTAAGACAAGTGACTCAATCTCATCATTTTATAACAGAGACTGAGCTAACAAACTATTAAGACACCTACTTGTGGAAAAAGTCCCAGCCCCTTCTCCAGACTAATAATTTTGGTTGAGATGGTATAGGTAAAGCACTGATCTGGATGCCTGGATTTTGAATCTTACCTCAAACACCCCATTCACCCTGTGACTATGAACTTCACTTTTCCCATCTGTAAAATGGGTCTAATAAGTCTCATGTCACTTACCTTGTAGTGTTGTTGGGAGAAAAGTTTTTGGTAAATCTTTTTTTTTAATTATTTTTGAAAATTTGTGTTCAATTTATTTGTTTTTAGTGAGTTCCAAATTCCACCCCCCCCCCATGGTGACATTCAATCTGATATAGGTTATACATATAACTTCACATTAAACATTTTTACAACAGTCAAGTTGTAAAGGAGAATTATTACCAACGGAATGAATCTCACAAGAGAAAAAACAAAACAAAAAAGAGAGAGAGCGAATAGTTTGCTTCAAATTGCATTCAAACTCCATAATTTTTTCTCTGCATGTGAATAGCCATTTCCATCATGAGTCCTTTGGAGTTGTCTTAGAACCCTTGCATTGCTGAGAAGAGCCGAGTCTATCAAAGTCAGTCATCACAAATACACTGTGTCTGTAATTGTGTACAATGTTCTCCTGGTTCTGTTCCCCTCACTCAGCATCAGTTCACATAAATCTTTCCAAGTTGTTATGAAGTCTGCCTGCTCATCATTTCTCATAGTGCAACAGTATTCCATTACATTCATATACCACAACTTACTTACCCATTCCCCAACTGATGGACATCTCCTTGATTTCCAATTCTTTGCCACCACAAAAAGAACTGCTATAAATATTTTTGTACATATGGGTTCTTTCCCAACTTGTATGATCTCTTTGGGGTACAGATCTAGTAGTAGTATTGCTGGGTCAAAGGGTATGCATAGTTTGATAGCCCTTTGGGCATAGTAAATCCTAAAGCACTATAATTGTTCAGTCATTTCTGACTTTCTGTGACCCCATTTGGGTTTTTCTTGGTAGGGATACTAGAGTGGTTTGCCATTTCCTTCTCCAGCTCATTTTACAGATGAGGATACTGAGGCAAACAGGGTTAAGTGACTTGCCCAGGGTCACACAACTAGGAAGTGTCTGAGGGCAGATTTGAACTCAGGTCTTCTTGATTCCAGGTCCAGCACTCTATCCAGTGAGCCACCTAGCTGCCCTTTAAAGCACTATATACATGCTATTATAATTAAGAATCTTATTAAGCTAATCAGTATTAATTGAGTCCATTCTCTACACCTAGCACTATTTGAAATATAGAATGATTTTGGCCCTTGCCTCCAAAGAGCTTTCAATATTGTTAAGGAGACAATTATACACAAAGAAACCCATTGGAGAACAATGCATTGAGTTTTAACTCGAACGGTCCAGCCCACACGTGCTGTCAGTTATTCGGTCAACAAGCATTTATTTTGCTCTTACTATGTGTCCTAAAAATTAACACCAAGAAAACACAGGTGCTCCATCAGCCACCACCATACCACCCATATGTGGAACGATCGGTTACAGCAAATGGAGAAGTTTTGAATGCTGTGGATGAGTTCACTTAGCTTGGTAGTGTACTTTCCAGGGATGTACACATTGATAATGAAGTTGATGCAGACATTGCCAGAGCTAGCTCAATGTTTGGAAGGCTCTGAAGGAAAGTGTGGGATAGAAGAGGTATTAGACTGACTACCAAACTGAAGGTCTACAGACCCATTGTACTGACCTCATTGCTGTATGCCTGTGAAGCCAGTTTACCAGCACCATGCCAGGTAACTGAATTGCTTCCATTTGAATTGTCTTTGTAAGATTCTGAAGATCACCTGGCAGGATAAGGTACCAGATACTGAGGTCCTTAGTTGAACTAAATTGATAAGCATTTAAACTCTTTTGCAGAGAGTGCAACTCTGAAGGGATGGACACATTGTTCAAATGCAAGATGTACGTTTGCCAAAAAAGGCTGTTTTATGGAGAACTCACACAAGGCAAGTATTCACGTGGTGGTTAGAAGAAGTGATACAAGGATGTTCTCAAGGTTTCTATCAAGAACTTTGGAATTGATTGTGTGATATGGGAGACACTGGCACAGGACCACCCACCATGGTGTGCCCACATCAGAGAAAGTGCTGTGCTCCATGAGCTAAGCAGAATTGAAACAACTCAAAGGAAACACAAGATGCTCAAATTTGGAGAATCCATCCCAAATGTTCACATGGACTATTTGTGCCTGACCTGTGGTAGAGCATTCTGAGCTTGTATAGGTCTGATCAGCTGCAGTCAGACTCATTGGAACTTGACTTTAGCATAGTGATGTCACTTTGGTCCTAGAAGGACTACGACCAACTATGTTTCAGGCACTGCCTTAAGTCCGGGGGATACCAAGAAAGGCAAAACCCATTCTTGCCCTCCGGAGCTTATAACCTAAATGGATAGATACCGTGTAGATGAAAAGGAATTAGGAGGGAAGAGGGAAGGTCCTGGGAGAGAATGGGAAAGGGACCAAAAAAGGCCTCCAGCTGAAGGAGAGACCAGAGTCTTGAAGGAAATCAGGGAAGTAAGACAAATGAGGGCTGGTCTATTCGGAAGTTTCCTTGAAGAGGTGAGGTCTGTGCTTTTCCTTAACAAAGCTCATTTTTACAGCACATTAGGGTTTTCACATCATCCTACTTTCAAGTCTGACACTTAGTCTATTACACCACAATGTATGGCTGGTTACTACTATTATCATATTAAAGCACGACCAAGCAACAAGGGGTTGAACTGGATGACCTCTGAGGCCCCTTTTGGCTTTCAATCGATGAATAGAAAATGCTTCAAAACTCTTTTACATCCAGGTCCACTTTGGCAGACTGGTGGATCCCTTCTCAGAAAAATGTTTTTAAATGCATAAACCAAAATATATAGAATTACAAAGAAAAACAATTATGTTAAAATGTAGTTATCAATATAGTAACGAAAAACAAGTTCTTGGACCCACTACAACACCTATTTCTGAGACTGGTGCAACATCTATTCTAAAGTGGATTATCTCTAACCAAATGACATTAATTTAATAGCAATTAATATTTTTCATGGTGGTATTTAAATTGCCTTCCATTTCTGTCACCACACTCCCTTTAGAGACCAATAGCTATTTATAATTTAGAAAGCTGTCCTAGGAATCAGCTTTAAGGCAGCATCCTCTAATCTTAAGTTGTATCGGGGAGTGATATTTACTTCAAGAAAAAAAAATGGATTGTTGACTACAATCAAGGAATGTAGAACACTGAACATCAGAATAATTATTAGGTTGTTGGTGTTTGGACCACATAAGTAGATGCCAAATGGAATTTAGAGGAGGAAAGAAAAAAACTGAATACAAGTAGAGTTATTTATAAAATTTATCATTTTAAAAAAGTATTATAAGTATCATAACTCATATAATATATATCTTTTATTTGTGGAAATTTGCATAGTTATTAATGTGACCATAAGGCTAATGTAATACTGAAAAAATATTCATTTTCTTTTTTCTCAAACAAAGAATCCATTCATTCTACCCTTACACAGGACGTCTCTGTAGACAACTCCCATTAATGCTAATATGCAGCCTTCTAAGAATAGAATCCTTTTCAGTGTATATTTTCTCAAGAAGTCAGATGTATGTAAGTGAAAATATGGAACAACATGGATGTTTGGGTCAGAAAGAAATCCTTGCTGCCTGTGGTTCAGGGGAGTGTCTTCAAAACTCACAGATTGGGGGGGAAAACCATTCACGCCAACTATTTACTGACGCAGCTATGTATGAAAAGACTACTCATTTCATGTGGCATTTACGAACCTCAAGCTGATGGAAACTGACATAATTTGTAACACCAGCAGTTATATCATAGGCCTAAGCTAACGAGCTGCAAAACCAGATTTCATTTTGCTGTAATGCTCACTTACACAAGCTATTGCCAAGCAATGGAGGCATAAATGATTATGTTGGTTCAAAGAGAAGAACAAGCAATGGTATATCAGCTCAAAGCTACCAGGCTGTGACGCTCTAACAGAAAAAGAGGTGGGGGGGAATGCATTTTAGGTATTTATTAGAGTGGAGATGAATTAATCTAAGGAGGGCTTAGAAAAACAGAAACCAAGAAGGAACTACCCCAGGGATATACCCTAAGGCAGGCATGGGCTGCCAGTAAGTGAAGCCCCCTCTCCACTTTGTGGAAAGAGGCAGAGACAGAGAGACAGACAGAGAGATAGAGAGAGACACAGGAGACAGACAGAAAGAGGCCGAGAGAAAGACAAGCTTGTCTAACGTGTAAGAGAGACAGGAAAAGAGAGTCTGAGAGAATGAGAGAGACAGAGAGAGAGAAAAAAGAGAAACAGAGAGAGACAAAGGAGGGGGGGAGGGAGGGAGGGAG
>JAQQSU010000102.1:34763-46419 GCA_028627135.1 Pseudochirops cupreus | reverse complement strand
GTTCCAGGAAAGGCTCTCTGACCTGGTGCCATCATCCTAACACCTTGAGAAACCAGGGCAGCCCTCAACAAATGAGAGGCCTCATTGGTTCTGAATAGCCAACAGCAGCAGATAGGTGGTCCTCATATGCTCCTCCAGAGGCTCACAACTATTGGATGATGCTTATCAAGCCTCTTATTTGAAAAAAAAAAAAAAAAAGCTGATGGGAATTGTCTTTTTTTCTTCTCCAGGTGATAGGATTGAAAGGAAGATGAGGAGCAGAAGGTATGCCTAGATGGGGAAGCCTAAGAACTTTGGAACCTCACGGAGAGCAGAGGAGCCCAAGGGATGCAGATGTGTGCCAGTGACATCAGCCAGCTAATTGCAAAGGAAATGGCTGACACACTGAACTGAATTATAGTCATGAACAGTTGGAACCTCACTAACCCACTTAAAAAGAGGGATCTGCCAGACAAAATGCTGTTTTCTCTGATTGAACCTCTACTGGCATCTGGTCAATTTATCCCCTCTCCTCCTCCCTTTCCCCTACGTCATTGCTCCCACCTGGCAAACTGCCACCACTTACCCTTACATTGTTTATTAGCTGACTATACTTTTACAGTGTGTTTGGTTTCCAGATTGCATTCTGAGTTTTTGTTACAAAGGAGTTGACCAGGTAACTGAAAAAGTACATGAGGGAACCCATAGGTAGTGACAGAGAAGTTTTGAACACAGGTCCTCTGCTGCTGGTCATTGATTTTTCCACTGAGCCATAATGCCCCACTTTTCTCAGCTGTTTTCTAAGGAATCTGGATAAGAAGACCACTAAGGGACCTTCCAGCTTCCAAAGAATGATGGCACGATCACTTGAGTTCTTAACATATGAGGATCTGCTGAAAGAGCTAGAAATGTTTATCTTGGAGAAGGAATAACATGAGCTCATGACAGCTGACTTGAAGTATTTGAAAGACTGTCAATTGGAATGAAGGATTGGATTGGTTCTGCTCGGCTCCAGAGGGCAGAACCAGAAGTGATGGGTAGACAAATTTTGGCTTGATAGCAGGAATATCTTCATAACCATTAAAGATATCTCAAAGTACAATGGTACTGAGCTTTCCTTCCTTGGAAGCCTAACAAAAACTGGACAGGCACTTGTTGGATATGTTGTAAAGGAGATTCTTTGGAAGGTATAGATTGGACTAAGAGGCTAGTGAGCTCCCCTCCAACTCTCTCCACTGAGCTATGCAGCTCCCTAAAAAGCTAAAAAAAAAAAGAGTTAGCTGGTGAAAAATCAATGTGACTTCATTTCAGGCCCTTCACTTTAATAATACAGGGTGTGCACATAGGTTAAGTAGGCTTCTTTGGAACAGACTTAGCTTATCTTGAAAATCAACCTCTAAATATTGGAGGAATATTTCCATTTAATAACAATGCTTTGTTTCAAGAGTCAGCATGGTTTTTCCTTAGTCTGAGCTAGAGAATAATGGAGCATCTGTTTCTCACTTCGTATTCTTTTCGTTTGTGTGTCAAAAATATCATCCCACTTCTAGGAAACTGATTCCCAGGAAGAGCCTCTATCTCCTCCTAGCTGAGGATTGGAACTGCCAACGAGCGAATCCTGTATTCACCCCTCAGGCTCTAGTGTGTGCAATGGGTTTGGGGGTCACACAACTCATGTTAGGGGAACGGCTTTGTCCTGGACAGGAAAGAAAGATGTTTATTGGCACAGGTTTATAAAGCTACAAACAGAACACCCCGCTCTTTCTTTCTGGTTTGTCAAAAGCCCTGCAGCAATGCGCTTCACTGATGAATAAAACATTTCTTCTCCAGGTTAACCTAACACAGAGACGAATCAACACTGAACAAATACATAAATTAACCAGCAAAGTGTTTACGTTATTCTGACTTTCTTTGTATGAGGTTTTGATGCACCAGACACAGAAAGATGATATTCCTAAATAAACTCTCAGTGTGACGGGTACTTGAATTGGTCTTTGCTGATTGTTTTTAGTAACAGTCTGAACAGCATAATGAGATCTTGGACTTGGAAGCAAGAGATCTGGGTTAGAATTCTGTATCCTATCTTCAGCAGGTCTCTGACCATAAGAAATCATTTTCGACGTCCGTAAAACAGAGAAAATAATCCCTATGCTCTCTACCTTATAGAGGGGTTACAAGGGAGGTGCTTTGTTGAAACCTCACAGAATTATGTAAATGGGAATTATTAGGAAGGATGATTCCTAATAATAATAACAGCCCACACTTAGGTAGTACTTCAGGATTTGCTGGGCACATTATGTACATGATCTCATTTGTCTCTGACGTTCTTTTGATCCTGTGGTGACCTTCAGGGAGAAGGGAAGGGAATGAACATTTATCTGACACTTATTCCAAGCACTTTACGAAGGATATCTCATTTGATTTCTCCTCACATTTATTTATTTTATTTTTAATTTGTGGGATAAAACAAACATTTCTATAACATAATTTTTTAAAAAGATGATTGCACATGAAACTGCAGATTTATTATATGCAATTTCCTATTCCTTTTAAGTATATAATACTTAGCAGGTAAATTTATTTCCCCCCCCTTTTTTCTCCCCTCTCCCCCAACAACTCCTGTGACATAGGTGCTGTTGCCATCCCTATCGACAGACTTCTTTGCCGTGACCGTCTGTACCTCATGCTTAGAATCTTCTCCCTCCTCACATCTCTTAGAATCCCAGGCTTGGCACAATATACCACTGCCTTCTGCAGAAGGCCTTTCCCATGAATTTTCCTCTTTCTCTCCTCTTCTCCCCACTACTACAGCCTTCTCCCTCTAAGGTACCTTCCTTCTATTTTGTATGTACCAAGTATGTACCTAATTATTCATATATGGTCTCCCCAATTAGAATGTAAGTTCCTTAATGGAAGAGATTATTTTTACCTTTTATTTTTTTTTACCTTCTGAGTACTTATCATGGTGCTTGGCATATAGTAAATATTTGATTGACTACTTAATTAATTGAAGAAGGCAGGTAAATATGTTAGAGGCAGCTGAAGCTTGGTGGGTAGACCTTTTGGCCTGGAGGCAGGAAGACCTGAATTCAAATCTAGCCTCAGACACTTCCTAGCCGTGTGGCCCTAGGCAAATCACTTAACCTCTGTTAATCTACTGGAGAAGGAAATGGCAAATCACTCCAGAATCTTTGCCAAGGAAACCCCATATAGGGTCACGAAGAGTCAGATGTGACTGAACATAACAAATATGTTCCCAATGATGATTCAGGATGCTTGGATCAAAGGTGTGGAGCTGAAAGGGTCCATCTAGGCCACATAATCTAACCCAGAGGTTCTCAATCTATGGGTTGCGACCCCTTTGGGGGTCGAATGACCCTTTCACAGGGGTTGCCTAAGACCGTTGGAAAACACATATTTCCGATGGTCTTAGGAATTGAGACACCGCTCCTCTATCTGTCTCCAGGGGGGTCCACCCACATGCAGATACACCCACATATAAGTATTAAAGGGTGGCAGCATTAGGAAGGTGGAGAACCACTGGTCTAACCCCTTTATTTTATAGATGAGGGAAAGGAGTCTGAGATAGGTTCAGTGATTTGCCTAGGGTCACGCAGCTAGAGTCTTCAGCATGAGAAGTTAAATGGGAGGAATTATCGAGTATTTACATAACCAACAAAGAGAGTAAGCTGGTCTTGAGTGACAACAGAGTGACTGCTAGTATTCCCACTATACCAAAGAAGGAAAGTCAGGCCTATAACATGATAAATGGACTTTCAATGAGGGATTTATGGTAAGACATTGACAATAACCTCATGAGATTAAAAAGCAGGGGTTGCGATCTTTATCACTGAAGGGAGCAGGCACCACTGAAATCATGGATCCATCAAACCGGCATGTGGACTGGACCAAAGGAAATTGGGGAGTGGGGGCTCTGAAAATACAGTATTTGTTATCTTTATGCAAATGCTAGTTAAATCTACAAGAATTACCAGCAGGGCCTTGGGAGATAAGAAAGAAGGAGATCAAGACGGAATCTTACAGAATCCACATGACTATATTTCCATCTTTAAAATTTGGTACTTGGAGGTTGTTCAGTTTTAAGTTTAAGTTTACTATAGCATTTTACCTAAATGTGGTAAGTGATTATTGAAAATGCAGTAACCTTCTTTGTACAGATATTTGATATAGACCATATAATCACTCTGAGTTAGTTAAAAAAAAAACATTTATTAAATGCTTACTATGAATATACTGTGGCATAAAAGTGAAGCAGAAGACATTGTCCCATACTTGGTTTTCTCAGGGGAAAGACCTTGAAATTCACTCCACTCATGCAGACCAGTAGCTCATCTGTAACTTGCAGCCTTAGAAAGTTGCTTGAGGCACAGACATTCATATTCTCAGGAAACATCAAAGTCAGAACTTGAACTCAGACCTTCACAGCTCAAAGGCTATCAAGTACCATCCCCTATAGCACACAGCTTCTAGTCTCTCCTTTGAGGCACATAGAATCTCTTTGGTAGAAATAAAATAGACATTCCTGAAATAACATCATCCTCTCTCTCTAAATGGGCCACTGTGGAGAACTTACTGGATATAATGGCGGCAGGTGGATGGTATGAGACTTCCTCAGGAAGTCAGGAATTGTGATGGTTCATAGGAGTTGATACTTGGTCATCTGAGCAAGACGTATCAGGAAGGACAGACTTGAGCCAGGGCTGTCAAAGCACCTTGTCAAAGCACTGTGAGCCAGTGATCCTGAAAGGCGCAAGGCATCTGATGCTCCTTTATCGCTCACTGAGAAAACTCTTGTTTTCCTGAGGTCCTTCAGTCCTTGGAAAAGCCCTAATCTGTTAAAGTGAGCTTTATTTCTAGGAGAAGAGGCAGCCACCTAGCAGCCTCTGCATCTACAAGTTTGTTGGGTTCTGGTCTTCATCACTCTCATCTTCTTCAGTGATGTGACCCCCTACCTTGAGCAAAGTCGGAGATCCTAAAGGTACAGCCCTTGATACATGAGATTGTATTTGATCCATGCCTGTATCGTCTCTGAACCTCGGTGTCCTCATCGGTTAAATGGGGATAATCAAATGTTACTTATCTGACAGGGTTGGGGGCGACACTGAACTATAAAGCAGGATGTAAATGTGAGTTTTTTTTTAAAAAGGTAAAGGAAGGGAGGGATAGAAATTGGATCTCAAAACTTTAAAAATGTTTTAAAATAGTTTTAACATGTGATTAAGGAAAAAATATATATATACATGTACTCACATACACACGTACACATACATATATGCACACACAATGAAAAAAGTTGTAATCAATCACTACATAAATACTGAAGACAAGATGGTGTTAGGGTAGGGACTCTGTGTTAACTATAGTCTGTAAGCCCTCTTCCCACAATAATGCCTCTCCCTTCCCCCCTAGTGTCATGGAAACAAATAACCTTAGCTTCTCCCCCTACCTCACCCCCTTTCACCTTCTCCAACTTTCCTTAAACATTTATTAGGAACCGGTTATGTGGGAAGTATGGGAGGAAATACAAAGCTAAAAAAAATACACGGTCCCCCAAGGAACTGACATTCTCAAACCTTTTTATTTTTAAGCTTGAATTTATATAATGCTTTAAGGTTTACAAAACACTTCACAGGTTATCCCATTTGATTCTTACAAGCTTAGTAAGTAGGGTAAGCCCCATTTTTTCCAGAGGAGGAAATTGACGCAAAGAGAGATTAAGTGACTTGCCCAGGGTCACTCAGCTAGTAAGTTTCTCAGATAGGATTTCGTCTTCCTGAGTCCCCATTCAGCACTCTATCCACTGTGCCACTTAGCTACCCCTCCTTAGCAGTGAACCAATACTGGGTGGAGGTGATGCTGTTTATGAGCCATCTTGGAAGGAGATTGATTTTGAGTTACGTTTCAGAGGAAAAATACTCTGTTATGATCCGGAGCAAAAAGGGACAGTGTGAGGAGGCACCATTAAATCACTCGGAATGGCTTCTTTAGGCATTTAACACCAAGCTATTTGAAGTCTCCTGTGTTTTCCTAAAGGAGCAGGCACATGACAGACACAGCCTGGCCATTTGAAAGCCAGGCCTCATACTGAGGTTACACTCTGTCAACAGCAAATTTCACACCCTCTGAAAATGCAAGCCAGAACCTAGCCACGTTTAAGCAAACTCATGAACTAGGGGGCCAGGGGAAGGGTGTTGATACAGAGCTTCCTGATTGATATACAAGGACAACAATGCACTGCATGAAGGTGGTTTCAGCTGCGACTTATTTATATGATAAGAAATGACATTAGATTAAGAAAACAGCCTTGTTGCCCAAGAAATGTACCCAGTCAGGGACTTGTACTGACTGAGTGACCTTGGGCAAGTCTTACTGCTCTAGGCAACTTTCCCAAGGCTTTTACGTCACAGAGCAAATATTGAGCTATACCAGTACAGTTCCCTGTATCAATCACCTCCTCCCATTATATATATACATATATGTATATATGCATATACGTGTATGGTATGTATGTGTATATTTGACTGAACCTAATTTTTTTTTCAATTTATAATCTCAAGAGAGTTGCCTGGCAGATACTGAGGAGTAAAGTGACTTGACCACAGTCATACAGCTAGTGTATGTTAGAAGCAGGACCCGGATGGTCTCTGGTGTTCCCTTCAGTTCTAGAGCTATTATTCTATAATCCATATACCTATTGGTCTATTCATCCTTTTCCCTTTGTTGATATTGATCATAATATCTCCTATTGCTATGGTCATTTAAGACTTCGAAGGCATTTTCCTCACAACAACCTCACAGTGTCAGTATTATCACTCCTATTTTACAGGTGGGGAAACTGAGGCAGGGAGGTAGAGCAATTTGTTCATCCTTACGTAACTAGTGATTATTAAAGCTGAGATTGCAACCCAGGTTTCCTACTTTTAAGCCCAACACTCTTTTCGTTCTAAGGTAGGGTATAACTGTTAACCTTTCATTTATTCACATAGATGAGTAGTGAATAGCTCCACAAGATAAAGGGAGAAAGACTTGCTGTACATAAAGAATTGGATGTGGAGACAGGTTGCTTGTTTTTGAACAATCATTTTGAATTTTGAGGGCCCTCTTTAAGGAATAACACATGGCCCAGCTAGTTATTGCCTTGATGGGTTGACGGACTAGTGTAAACCCCTTGGTGGTCATTTTTTCCATCAGAAAATGCACTGGGTCAAGTTTATAGTGTTGCTATTGTAAGCTCTCAGGGACAAAAAAGTTTAAATTAAACTTTCATCAGCATTCAGAGCTGTGTGGATGGCTTTTCTGCAGTGCTATATATGGTACCACAGAGAGGTGTAAAAGCAAACTTTATTATTAGATTTGATGCCAAAGGCACAAATGGCCTTTTAATTTGTTTATAGAAAGAGCATTTAAAGTTCCCAGTAATGGAAAGAAAAGACAACAGATATAACACAGAGGAGACTGAAGCAAGATATCATCAGTGGCACTCTTGGCATTGTTTGGCACTAACAAAATGAGACTTGGAATCCCCGTAACCATTGAAATCAAAGTCTAAAGATGCTCTTACCGAATTTGTCTTCCCCTTGTAACACCCTGAATATAAGGGGAAAAAGGATTGCCAGTGGGATACTGTTTGCTAAACAGGGAGTCAAGGGCCCCAAGTGTTTGTGGGACTTTTAAGACTTCACAGAAACTTAGCTGTTGCTGGAATGCAAATAACTTATTTTGGGTGACTTACAAACTGAGTTTACTTACACAGTCTTCTATATCTATTAGTCCTTTCCCCTATAGATTGGTTTTTTTTCCCCCCAATGCTAAGGTTACCGGTATTACCAGTGTATGTCTTATATACGCCTCTATAGATGTATCTTGCTTCTACTATTAGAGTATTGTCTCCATGAGAGCAGAGAACACATTTTTCCATTTTTGTATCCCTAGGATTTGACATAACACTTAGTATATAGTTAGAACCCAACTGAGGCATATCAACTTAGTTGTTCTTTTTTTGTTTTCTTTATTTTACTTTTAATTTATGGAATAAAGCATGCATTTCCATAACACAGTATAATTTTTAAAAGATGATTACGCATGAAACTGCACATCTATTATGTAGAACTTGCTATTCCTTCTAAAAATATAACAAAGTTATCATGTAAATTTCTTTTTTTTCCTCCCCTGCCCAGGAGGTTTTTCTTTTTTTTGATAAAATAATGCTGGCAACTGGTTTTTAAACACAGTATTGATCAAGAAGAAATGCAGAAATAAACAACAGTGCTTTAAAAAAAATACCCTAAACAAATTCCTGGCTGAGTTCAGTTTACAGCATAGGACATTTCCAAAGTGGTACTGAGAAGCTTTGTTTATTTTAATATTATATATTAGTGCAAGACCAAGAAAGCAATACCAAAAACCAAAACAAAACAATTCCCTCTTAGTCTGCAAGCCAGCTAACATTTGACTCCATTTGGAGAGAGTGCCCATCAATTTCTCTCCCCTTTTTACTTGTAGTCAAGAGCTGGCTAACACAAGCCCCATCATCTGTCTCTTCTACTGCCGTCACTCCCAAGCCGTTAAGTAGGGGATGAATACGATAATTTCACTAAGGATGGGAATACTCTACACATGAATGGACCCGTGATTTCATTGCTATGGGTATTTCCTCCAATGTTGCAGTGCATAATCCCAGTCTCACTTTCTCATCTTGAATCTTTATCCATATTTTTTCATGAACCTTCCTTAGAAGTCCTTCCCTACAAGCAGGAGGCTTTCTTTTCATCTCTTAGTATCTTAGGGGTAAATGGTAACCCTCTCAGACTCTCCACCTGTTGTTTCTCATTCCTAATGCACGACTGGCCCACCTCCATTTCTGGTCATCCATATCTGTGTTGTCTTTTATTCCTTTTTCTACAATGTGCTGGTGCTCCTGCTTCAACTGATGTGGTGTCAAAGTGGCCAAGGACTTACCCTCCTGGAGAGCTGGGGGGAGGGACTAGGCATCAGCAAAAACCTGTTCAGATTTACATGTGCTTTCTTGAAGAATCAAAAGCCCCTGATAGCCTTGGCATTCCTATTGCTTGGGAAAGTATAGACTGGGGAAGTGATAGTATTTTGGGCTGGTTGCCCAGTTTTGTTCTTCAGCAACCTTAGGCCTAGAGTCATTTTCCAGTTGTGAGTTGGGCTGAGTTGACCCCCCCCTCCCACATCAACCTCTTTACCCTTAATCTGTGCACAATCTGCACATGACCTAAAAAAGAATGATGGGGGGGGGGTGTATGTAATGCCATGCACCAGCAGATTCCCAAAGGAATGCTACTGTGAACAGCTTTTAGAGTTCAGATTACAAAATATAGTGAACACTCTGTTTATTCCATTACAAATCAAGACAAACATTCACAATATATCCCAATATAATTTTCACATTACATCTTATCACAGAAAATGGCCACACAGATTTCACTACAGTGGCCATAATATTCAGAACAAGGAACAATAGAATCAAACTTCCACTCATGGGGCAACTCAATACTTTATCATTCAATCAATTCAAAATCGAATACTCAAACTTCCACTCATGGGGCAACTCAATCATTAACAAGAAACAATAGAATAATCAAACTTCTACTCATGGGGCAACCATTTACTTAATCAGTCACTAATCTAGATTTATAATTACTAAATATCATTAATCACAAATACAGTCATTTGAAAACCACACAAACCCTCCACCCCTCGGTGTCCAGAAAACTTCAATTTCATCCAAGGGGAGGCCTTTTCTTCATCTTGACTCTGGGTGGTCTCTCTGATACCCTGGATCCCCTTCCAAGGTCCCAGCTCCCTCCTGAATCCACCAAACAGTCACCTGGATTCAGAAGCAGACAGCTCCCAGGTCCTTTTATAGTCTCTCTTTTTTCTGTCTTGAGAATTGATCCTTTTATGCCTCAAAATTATTTCATCTCTAATGTGGACTTCCTCTGTGTATACTTGTTCAAATCAAACTACATTTCCTATCTTTGTTTTTTTCCATGTTATTCACAATTTTTCATGTAGCTTATCTGGAATTTCAATGTTGTCAGCCAGTGAGTCAACAAGCATTTATGAGACTTTTGCTATAGGACAAATACTGTGCTAAGCATTTGAGACACAAAGAAAAGCAAAAGCAAATCCTGACTGAAAGGAACTCACATTCTAAGGAGAGAGACAACATACAAAAAAACAAAAACAGAAACCAAACTTGCACATATAAGATGTATCCAGTATAAGTGGAAAATAAATCTTAGAGGGAAGGCATTAACATTTGCAGGGAGTGGAAGTAGGGTACCAGAAAAGCCTCCTTCAGAAGGTGAGATTTAGATTGAATCTTGAAGGAAACCAAGGAAGCCTAGAGACAGAGATGAAGACTTTTTAAGCATTAGGGGAGGGTGGAAGAAGAGGGGAGAGGCACAGTTAGTAAAAAGGCATGGAGCAGGAAGATGGGGTGATGAGAAACAGCCGGAACACTAAAGTTGCTGGATACTGGAGTCCAAGAGCAGTCACTCCACTGCCTCTGATGTTAAAAAGAGTTTGCCATAAAAATCTTTTCAGCTCTTTCCCATTTTTCATCTGGTTGTGGTTCTCCTTCCATTTTCATTCTTAGATGTGTTCAAAATTATCTGGCTTTGTTGGGTCTCACATCAGACTTTCAGTAAATTTATCCCTCTATAAAGCTTCCTGCTCGTTATGGGTTAATAGTATTCATAAGCTTTTACCATCCTATTCTGTAAGGTTTTATAAACACTTTTGAAGTGTAATTCATTATCATCCTTGGCTATCATACCTCTCTCTATGCTTGAGAATATCAAGTGTTTGCTCGCTAAAATTGTTTTAAGTTCTTTTGATCTCCTTGTTGTAAATAATTTAATTTGGCTAAACTTTTTTGGTAAATAGTGATAGTCTGTGGCTATTTCTATTCTTTTATCCATTTCCTCTTTTATCTTGTCAAAGGTTTGTTTAAATAGGTCAGGATACAATTATGCCAATTTCATACCATTTTTCTCACTTTTATTCTTTTTTCTAATTTTGTATTAGATTCAATCTTTGTTCTAGTTAGTTGATATTCTGACTGCATATAAATAGCTGATTTGATAATGATTTGCACATCAGTAACCAGATGTTTCCTATCTGTTAAAATATAATCAACTTCAGTTGTTGTTCTTACTTGGTATTCACAATATCCAGTCCCTCTGAACTTTTCTTGAAGGAAATAGTCATGATCCTTGGTCTCTCTCATTTCTTACTTCTGAACCATGATTTCCAACATATTATTTATCACCTACTCCTATACGCATCTTTGAGCTAAAATCCCCAAAAGTTGCAAGTATCTCTACATTTAATAGAATATCTCTGCTTTTTCATTCTTCTCTAATAGATGTTGGCACAGAAGCTGTAATTATAGTTATGGTGGTCACTTTGCAAATATTTATCTCAAGCAATGCAATACGAGATCCTATAAAATTGTGTATCTTGTTGCCTTTTGTACACACAATAAAACTAACTAGCCAGTCTCTTATTTGACTCTCTATGGAAAACTTGTGAACCATTTAGGTATAACTTCCTTTTCAAGTGAGCAAGAATGTCAAAATTTATATCATCTAGTTCTTTTTGTAATATTCCACCCCTTAGTTAC
>JAQQSU010000102.1:15586-34263 GCA_028627135.1 Pseudochirops cupreus | reverse complement strand
TTGTTCTTCAGAAATGCCCATGCCTTATTACTTTGTGATTGGGCAGTGGGTCAAGAGGGTTGTGACATTATCTCTTCCAGGAGAAGGCTATATATACCCTGATGTGAGGTTTTGCTTTGGGGCTCACTTTGGAAAAAGTTGTGTGATTTGGCCAGATGAGACTCTGGGCAGCCGTTGAGCGCCCCGGCTTTGAAAACCCAGATGTTGATGCTTCCCCCTCTGGTAACTAACTAGGTATGGATGTAATGGTCAGACGGCTGGAAGTTTGTCTGCTGGTCTGTTTCTTTGTCTGCTTGTAATTTCTGCTTGTTAACTTGTGTTTTGTATTCTGTTTGTATTCTCTGAAGTTCAGGGTGCTGACTTTTCCCCCTGAACTAGGTAAATGATATATGTTTGATTAAAGTAAGATTGCTAACCCATTTTGAGTTGCTTTCCTTTAGAAAAGCAGATCTAAGAACCTGTGATAGCAGCCATCCTGGGTGTGCTAGGGTGCTTACTGATACAGCAGGGTAGTATATATATTAATATTATGTGCCACTGTTATAGCACATATATGATGTGATATATGACATTTGTGTATATTCATGTATATTATGTGTATACACACATATACCCCCACATATTTGTGTATATATATGTTAGTATATATCTATACAAAATATACATATATATGTATGTACACACATACTCCATGTGAGCAGGACTGTGCACACATATATAATATATATACATTATATGTCACTAATATATCATATATATGATATACCATACATAACACATACATGTTTCTCTGCTACCCAATATAACACCAATGAACATTATGGGTTCATACTGTTATGGGCAAAATAAACAACTGGTAAATGCTGCCATATATACATTGACCACAACACAGAAACTACAGACATAAAAACCTACATTTTATTATTATGCTTTAGCATAATAGAGAAAACTTGAACCAAGATGAGGATTCTGACAAGGCTTCTTATAGTCAAAATTATGTCAGAGTGACCAAGAAATAATACTTTTACATATTGCAGTTTTGTACATTCTTCTTAGGTCATAAAAGGGGAAGAGAAGATAGAACCATAATCCCTTACTTCCTTCAATCATTAGAAGTTGAACAGAGTCACAATCTTGTAGCAAACTCTATATGTAAACTCAGTTTATGCATTGAACTATATTTAGAGGATTCACATGTAGACTGACTGAGGAAGAGGATTTACCAGTCACCAAGAAATTAGGACCAATTGAGAGGCTTCCTCTGGCTTCTTATCTAAGGAATGCTTAAGGCTCTCAGTATATTTTTACATCTCATGGGACAGCTTTTGTTCAAGGGAGGTTAACACTAAAATAGACTTTTAGTTACCCAAAACTTGCAGGAAGAATGGCTCCAAATCCCAAATAAAAAAAGGAATAAAAAGTTCCTATAACAACACATAATTCATATACAAATATCTATACATATATATATACATATATACATATATATGCATACTCATATACATCCATACATATTGGGGAGCAATGTAAGCTTGACATTTTGGTGCTTTATTAGTCAAAAAACTCATCCCAATAAACTCTGCTTTTGGATCTTGTCAGGATAGTTAACAATCACTTAAGGACAAAGTTATGCTTCAAAAGCATACGTACATATGTATCTGTTATGTATGTATATATGTAGGCACATAGGTAATTCCATGAAGGCAGGGACTGTTTTGTTTTTGACTGTGAGGACCCAGCATGATCCCTTGTACTTGATAAGTATTGAAATGAATACATACATAGGCTGCTAGTATGAAAACATGAATTTTATCCTTTGTTTTCTGAGCTAATCAAATCTTGTTGTTTTGTTTTGTTTTTTTAAAATAGAGCTTGACTTCTGTTCCTGTGTAATCTGGATTCATTTTCCTTGTATATCAGGGATTGAAAGTCCTTTCCCAGGAAGAGTCATGTGTCCTCAAAGGCTAGGTCAGTGTGGCCCACAGGGCCTAAAACAAAGCCAACAGGCCTTCTAGCTGCAGTTTGGAGGTTGAAGGGGGAGGTCAGCTCTTGGGTCCTGCTCTATCACGCCATGCTCTTTTCTTGCCATGGGTAACCGCTGGCCCCTGGAAGGACACGTTGACACTGCTCCCAGGGTTTTCTTCTATTTCAGACTCAATATGTTACTTCAATATGCTCCTACCCCAACCAAGGCAGTCCCTGCCAAAATGCTAACAGTGTCTGCCCCGGCTTTCAGCAGACTTAGTTGCCACGGCCTGGAATGAGAGCGAGGAGGTGTGGCCTGGGATTCAGTTCAGGAACAGGGCTTTCTGATGATAGTAGTAGTAGCTGAGAGAGCCAGGGGGAAGGAGTTCATGGGTGAAGCCAGAACAGAGTATTGTATTCAAGATAATTCTGTGAAAGTACAAACACCAAAAGATGATGGGAGAGAACAGGGAGAATCCTTTATTTGGGAGCAAAGTGAGTTTGCTCTCTTGGTGCTTTGGTTAGTCAGAAAACCCAGCCCAACAAGCTCCATTTTTGGACAGTTAGCTACTACTTAGGACAAAGGTTATGCTTCAAAAGCAGAAAACAGTATGGACAATTATGCTGACACATACTAAATATACCAAAGAGTCATATTCCTCCCTGGATGTTACCATGAACTTCTGGGCCCAAGAGAAATCAGCCTTAAGAAAATGAGGCAACAAAATAAATAGAAATGGAACATTTCTTCTCTTTTTAAAGTTTCTTTTTCTAAAGTTGGTTTGCCTGGAATTGGGTGAGGGAAGCCCCAGGACTCCTTTTCCTGGTAGTTCCAAACTTGTGTTGTCAGTGGGATTTTGTGGGCTCCTGAGAGGAGGCAGTCAACCATGGTGTAAGCAGGTGGGAAATTGGTTCAATTGGATGGGCAGAGGACGGGTGGGAGGATTTGGGGAGATTGTGCAAGGCATCTACAGATCCATTCCCAGGACGTACTTTAAGGTTGAAGCTTTCATAACTTTAATTAGACTTGTTATCTCTGAAGATGAAAAATATTATTAGCCGTCTCCTTAAAAGGCTCTGGACAAGGCATGCGATGTAGATCAATGGAAAGAATGTTGACTTTGAAGGCAGAGAATAAACAAGCCTACCGTGGCATTCTGGGACAGGTCACCTAACATCCTAGGCCTTGGTTTTCTGTAAAATATACTACAAAAATGAGGAGATTGGACTAGGTGGCTTCTGAGATCTCTTCCAGATCAAGATCTATAATGCCATGTAGAATAAGCAATAATATTTTCTGTAGATTGAATATGTAACATCTTATACATATGTATATGTATAATATAGTAGAAAGATGATTGGACTTGGGATCAGGAGACAGCTCAAATCCTGGGTTTGACACCTACTATGTGACCCTGAGCAAATTACTTAACCTCTTTCAGGCTCAGTTCTCTTGTTTGTGACATGTGAACTGTGATATTTGTACTGCCTATGTTATAGGATTTTTTTGAATTAGAGTTTGCCTTGTAAAGCTTTCAGTGCTATAGAAATGTGAATTATTGTGAGATGCCATATCCCTTTACATACCGGTAAACTCCAGACATTTCATTTCTGTATTTTCCCAGGCTTTCTAGCTGAATGTATTCCATACAATTGAAGTATAAGTGCCTGTTGACCTCCGCATGATTGTAGGGATCCCTGAAGGAATAGGACAGGACGGGGGCAAAGCCATGACTAGGGGTACACAAATAGCAACTTGAACCTTGAGACCCAGGGCAAGAATTTAGGGAGTACTGCTAACACCATCCAAGAGAATGCTATAGCCAAGTAAGTGGGTATGCATACCTAGGGGAGTTCCCTTTCTGGCTCTGGAGATGTTGGCTTCATCTTGGGATACAGTCTCTCCTCAGTATGACTGCACCCCAGATGAGACCACTCACCTCTCCTCTCTTTATCCAGATACAAGAACCCTACCCTGGGATAAGGGGTCCAGGAAGAAGAGACAAGATTTGGAGACTCCTAACCCCTAGTGGTGATGATCCTGCATTTCAAGTGCTCTGGGTTAGGGTGTACAAGTGGTCAGCCACTGTGCTCATTTTGTATGAGTCTCTAGATTTGCTTATCTCATTCTTCTCTCTTACTGTAAGGTGTCATATCTTTTTACACAATTCTAATTCCCATACTTTTCATCTTTTAATTTCCCCGCAGACTCAGCACAGTTCTCTGCATGCTCACACATATCTTCCTACATCTCTTAACTCCTAAATTTTATTATATTTTACTGCATAATAATGGTCCACTATATCCATTCATCATAGTTTTTTTCAATCTTTCCCCAGTCAATGAACCCTCACTTTGTTCTGATTTTTAAAAAATTATTAATGAAAAGATGGTTGTTATAGTTATTTGGGACTATACTGGATATTTGTCTTCGGAAGTCTTTGATTCTCTTGGTGATATCTGGCCAGAAATGGAATTCTTCCATCAAAAGGTCTAGACCATTTATTCCCATTTCTTGTATAATTTCAATTAGAAATCTAGCATGATTGGACACTTCATATTTTCACCAACAGTATATCAGTGCGCAGTGCACAGCCCTTCCAACACAGATTGTTCCCATACTTTAAATTTTTTACCAATTTGCAAGAGATGAGGTATCACATCAGAGTTGCTTAATTTGCATTTCTCTTACTGTTCATGATTTAGAGTATGTTGTCATGTGGTCATTTAAAACTCTGAATTCTTTTGAAAATCTTTTATATCCTTTGAACCTTGGTTTTTTCCATTTATTTTAAAAACAGAACCTGCTGCTTAAACAGCTGAGGGAAAATAGAAACATCCTGTTCAAACAAGTTATTTTCCTACTAATACCTATTTATTGGGAAGGAGTAACGAATTAGACTCATTTATCTTGGAAAGACATGAAGGGAAGAGTCAGCTGCACTGTAATCAAATTTGCTCTTCTTGAGCGATGTTGTACTGCAAAGCATCTGAGTAACAATTGTGCTATGAGACAGGAGGGCAGAACCAATCACTTGGGCTAGGCCAAGGGTAAAGGGTCCTTAGCATTTTATGAGTCATGACTTCCTTTTCAATCTTTTTAAAGCCTATGGACTTTCCAGACAGTGTTTTTAAACATATAAAATAAAACATACAGGACTGCAAGGAAAACGAATTATACTGAAAGTTATCAAAATGCTAATAAAAAAAGCCAAAAAACCAAGTACATGGCACCTCTGCCACCAAAGGATCCCATCCAGAGCTCAGAATCTATGAACTTCAATGAATGACCTCTGTGTAGGCAAGCTTTTCAAGGCTCGTAGAGGGAGGACTGGGGGCGGAGTTTGGGGCAGAGGGAGGGAGGACACAGCTTCCGGTGAGGTCTTTAGAATGCATGAAATGGATTCTCAGTAAGCCCCAGCCTGAGAGCAAGAGTCTTCTTGTTTTTCCACCCTCTGGCTAATCGAGATAATTCTGTGTAAAGTTACAGCCCCTTGCCTCACAGTGAAGCTCTGTTCTTCTTGAATGCCTGCCTGAGATTTGGAGGTTTTCAGCCTGCCCCATTTGGCTGCTGTCCTCGGCACAACACTCTCGAGATGACAGATATATTCAGTATCATCAACATTGGTTCAGCGATCAACTAAAAATGTTGAAAAGTAAGAGATTATGACGATTTGCCCTTTAACGGTCATAGAAAACTTGAGTGATTTCCCCTGGGATTGGTTTAGGTGCAGTCTGGCAGTGGCACTGAGGGCCAGACTCTCAAGGATTCTACTTTCCCTGTGATCCTTTAAGAACACATTATGTTTAGTGATTCAAGAATGAAAAATTGGAAGGTAAACAAAAATAATTTCGAATGTCTTGGAGGATCATAGAATTAGTGCTAGAAGGGTCCTTGGAGAATGTCAAGTCCCCTCTCCCACTCCCAGACTCATAGATGAAGAAGCTGAAGGACAGAAGGGTTAAGGGACTTGTCCTGGGTCACACGATTAGTGTCTGAGGAGTAGTGGGAACTCAGGTCTTCCTAAGTTCAGTATCTTAACGCTAAGGTCAGTATAGTCAGTATTATACTGCCTTTCTTTAAAAAATAAAAGTGTAGTCCTGAGTCACATCCCACAAGGCTTTTTTTCCTGGTCTCCCTCTCTTCCCCTCTTTATGTTTCCCATCTGAGATTATCTCCTATTTACACTCTATTTATCTTCCATGCATACAGTTGTTTACATATTCTCTCCCCCATCAGAATATGAGCTCCTGGAGGACTGGAACTATGTTTTTGTCTTTCTTTGTATCCCTGGTGTTTAGCGTAATTCTTGGTATATAATCAGTGTTTAATAAATGTTTGTTGACTGACTGATTGTTAGTTAGATGGAATATCATGAAATCACCAACTAGCACTTGTTGACTGCCATAGGGTGTGTGGCATGACTTTTATCTACTTTTGCTTAGATCAGTGGTTCTCAACCTGTGGGTTATATTCAATTTGTAACAATGAAAATACATCCTGTATAGCAAATATTTACATTATGATTCATAACAATAGCAAAATTACAGTTATGAAGTAGCAACAAAAATAATTTTATGGTTGGGGGTCACCACAACATGAGGAACTGTATTAAAGGGTCGCAGCATTAGGAAGGTTGAGAATCACTGGCTTAGATGTTTCTGCTCTCAAGATGCTTCAATGCTTGGATAAATTGGTGGAGAGACTCATCATTTTATACATTATTTTAAGGATTACAACACTTTCTATACATTATCTCACCTGATGTTCAAGTGTGATAGGCAGCTTTTTTTTTAAAAGAATACCTGTGATTTCATTGTTATACTAGTGAGAAAATTCCCTCTGTCATGTAGATAAGCACTTGCTCTGCCTAAGGCACTGAGAGATTAAGAAATTTGTCTAGAGTCACACAGCTGGGATGTCGGAGGTGAGATTTGCACCCAAGTCTTTGTAACTGAGAGCCTGTTGCTGTGTCTTGCTGCCATTCACAAAGAAGGCACTCTAAATATTGTTATCCTCACTTTATAGATGAGACACTAAGGCTTGGAAAAGTTAAGCAACTCACCACAGTGACACGGTGTCATAGTCAAGATTTGAACTCGGGTTTCTCCTGACTCCAAATCAAGCATTTCCTCCCCCCCTCTGCACCATATTATCAGCATGTATACTCTTGTATTCTTGTACTCCAGTAGAAGAGAAGATCCTTGAGAATTTCCATTTTTAAAAAACCTTTCCCCTAATATAGTACACACTAAGTATTTAATGTATGCTGAATTGAATTGTATCACTAAGTGCTGGTTGCAACCCATTCATGGCTTCTCATTCCTTGTGATTCTTGTGAATCTTCCATAGAGTATTGTATTAAAATCGTATTTTATTCTGGTCCCCCTACCACCCTTCCTGCTTTCTAGTCAGTACAATAAATCTATAAGTAGCCAGTATAAAGGGGCAATAAGCAGGAAGTAAGATTGCAAAGGGACGGAAAATCATGTACGAATCACCCCAAAGGAGGGCAACTTACAAATTGTGTCATATCTTAACCAAAATTCACACCCAGGGCCCCTTAGCCCTATGGTATGTAATTCCCAGACAACTTCCAGACTTGCACATTAAAGACCAACAGAGGACGGAATGGGGCTGACAATTTTGAAATGATGTAGACATGTGAACTTTGCATTTTTACTGACAACTCTGAAATAATTCGGGTGTTTTAGTGAACTGATCAAACAAATAGGAGTTAGTCTGTAGCCCCCCAAAACCACTATAAAATGAAACCTCAAACCCCTGCCCACCTGAGCATTCTTTCATATCCTAAGGGACCACGCTGCTTGAGTACTCCCAACTCCAACCCAGGAGTGATACTCTCTGTCTCTCCCCTTCCCCCTCTTCTTCCTCATACTGTCTGCCTTTCTTCACCATCAAGGGCTGTTCCCTGTTCCTATGCTGTCTGTCTCTTTCTCATTTTGCCACTTGTCTCTGTACTCTCAGTGCTGCTTGCCCCCAGACCCTCTGTGGTTATTAAAGTGTGATTACCGCCCTGTTTCCTGCTACTGCAGTGATCTTTCTCAGTAAGTACCCAAAGAACCAGGAGTTCCTGCCCCTGTTTCATAATTTCACAAATTAATTCTCAATTCAGGTATTGAACTAATGCGAGATTAGAACGAATCACAAAGGAATCTCTATAGCTCCATCTGTGTGTACCGTTAATCAAAGGCTGGAATAATGCAGGCTGGGTTGGCTTGGTTCTCTCCTACACCACTCAGTGGGGACACAGCATTGGCAGTCAGCTATGACTGTTGAACTTATAGAGTAGAACCACACGGTGCCAAAGAGAATTTACCAACCCAGTATTCATTGAATGTAATTGGTGCACTCATGCAAGTGTGGGAATTAAAAAAAAAAAATCTTGGCAGAACCCTAGTCTCTCTTTGGCTACTTCATTGTAAAATGGTACATATAAAACCTTAAATGCCTTAGGCCATTCAGGGTCAGTTTATGTCTGGATAGAACTGATTTCCTGGGTTGTGATTATGTGTAAAGCTTTATTTCCCAGAGCCAGACCAAAATTGGAAGCCAATAGTGGTGGTGAGATGGAAGCAAGTTTCCTTGTATTCTTTCTCTGTGATTGAATGGTGTTGTAGAAAGTCCTGAAATTAGTATCAGGAAGACCAGAATTCATATCCTGCTTCTGATAACTGGCTGTATGAACCTTGAAAGTCGTTTAACTTCTATGATTCTCAAGCAGTTCTTTAGGTCTTACAAATTTAGAGAATCCACCCTAAATGTTCACACGGACTTTTTGTGCCCGACCTGTGGTAGAGCATTCCAAGCTCATATTGGTCTGATCAGTCATACTTGGACACACTGTCACTTGACATAGTGACATCATTTGATTCTTTTGGGGAACAAAGGACAACAACCAACCAGGTCTTACATATTCAGTCATAGATGGGTTCCCATAATGGGAGCTTCCCTATTCTAAGAAAAATCTCAGAACTTTTGTGTATTCACTGTTCAAATAGAAGTTTGTATGCCATTGACATGCCCTCTTTGTTAACTTAATTGACTTGATTAAAATTTTGTCAATACCAGTCTGATTCTTTTACCTTGGTCTCCTGATATGACTAAACCACCTCCATTTCTGGCCTTGATGATATTATTCATACCACTTTTCACGTGTGAATCATAGACATTATTGGTAATGTGCTCTGCAGACCAATGAACAGTCATATCTGTCACAGATTTTTGAATGATTTTTACCATATGTATGAGAGACTCCTTGTTAGCAGAGTCTTTTATTCTATATTTAGAATCTTTCTATCTACCCATCCATCCATCTATCTATCTATCTATCTATCATCTATCTATGTCTATCCCATTTATTCTGTAAGAATAGCAACTATTTCAAAGGGTTGTTATGAGGATACAGTGAGACAATGTGTAAAATATTTTGAACCCTTAAAGCACTTTGGACATACATATACATACACGTATATGTATATATATATATATATATATATATATATATATATATATATATATACACACACACACATATATATATATAAATATATATACATATACATTTATACGCACATGTGTATGTGTGTATATATGCAAGTACACACATATACACAACCAGATGGTACAGTGGATAGAATAATGTGCCTGGAGACTCATCTTCCTGAGTTCAAATGCAGACTCTGACACTTACTAACTAGACCCCGGACAGGTCACTTAACGCTGTTTGTCTCAGTTTTCTTATCTGTTAAGTGAGCTGAAGAAGGAAAGGGCAAACCTCTCCAGTACCTTTCCCAAGAAAACCCCAAATGGGGTCACACAAACTCAGACACAACTGTAACACACTGATCAATAACAACATGAAGGTTCTCTGCTAACAAGGTGTCTGTCATATTATGTTGTGTGTGTGTGTGTGTGTGTGTGTGTGTGTGTGTAATAGACTTAAGAGAAATAAAGGACTTTCGCATCTAGTTTTATCCTCTCACTTTACCCATGAAAAAAATTAAGTAATTTCTCCAAGGTCACACAGATATTAAGTGACAGAGGAAGCTGCCTGGAGCATAAATACCTGAGTCCTTCGATGTAAAATTCTGCACTCTTTCTGCTGTATTACGGTACCTTTTCATATAATAAACATAAATAATAATAATAATGATAAACAAATACCTTGTTTAAATAATTCAGATTGGAATTCTTGTGATTGCACTGTGTCTTCTGTTCTTTATCCTGTCCTCCAATCTGATGTTGATTTTTCACTCCAGCCAGTCAATGATCTGACTGCATACTTATAGCTCCTTCTGAAATAACTCCCAGGTGGGTAATCAGTCCCTTCTTGTCAGTTTAGAGAGAGTCAATTTCATGTTCCCAGATATCATTTGGTGCTTTCCACATGCAGTCCCTTCTGTTGTCTCCTTGAAATAAGTATTTTGATGTGCAGGTGTGCACGTCCTCATTTGCCACCCCCTGTTTTATGCCTTGCTGTACATGGGAGGTACTTGACTGATGATTGTGTTGATCAAGGTCCTTAAGTGTTTTAAAGTTTTTTCAAGACACGAAGTGCCTAGCTTCCCAGGCAGCTGGTCCAACCCTGCTTCCTACCCACCAGCCTGTACTAGGCTCACTAAGTTTGGCAGATAAGTTTTTTTCAGGTAAACCAATGAGCTAGCAGTCTTTAAAGCCAAATCCAAGTTGTCCTAGAAGACTTGTCCACTGAGAAGTGAAAGTGGGTCTTCTCATACCCATTTGACCAGCTGCTTGGAGGATGCTAATATAGAAGAGATCCTCTTTCTGAAGTCCCAGGGAAGCAGAATGTTATCCATTCATTGGGCAGATCAGGTAGGATTGGGGTTAAATGGTAGAAGATTCCAATGCCTTTTTCGGATACAGAACTAAGGGCTTGCCGTCTAATGATGTGACCCTGATAGGCCAATATAAAAAGGTACTTTCTGATGATATTCAGACTGAACTGGTTCAAGTCAAGATGGCACTTGAGGACTCTGCCCATCCTTGTATAGTAGAGCCTCTGTTTCAAGACTGGCTTTATTCCTACAGTGGCTTGTCTGGGGGTTAGGGGATCCCATGTAGTCATCTGTAAAAGGCTTGACCCAAGGAAACCCATGCACATAGACAAAGCCCAATGCCAAATAGTCCACACAGAACAGGCAAGGAGATTGTAAGTGATGCTGTGTCTGTACTCTGGGTAGATGGACCACCACTAGGTAAGCTGAGTTACTCAGTGCCATCAGTGTAGAAAGAAAAGGGGAATAATTATTACTATATAATTATATACATACATACATACATATATATATACACACACAATAATTATTACTACAAAAGTTTTATATTACTATAAAAACAACAACAGGAATTTATATGGTCCTTTAAGGTTTATAATGTATTCTAAGTACCTCATCTGACATTCAATTACCCTGTGAAGGAGGTCCAAAATAACATGGGATTAAAGCTGAAAGGGAGCTCAAAGGGCATCTAACCCAGCTTCATTTTATACATGAGAAAGTTGAAACCCAGAGCAGGGGAACGACTTGTCCAAGATCATACAAAGGGTACATGGCACTACTGAGATTCAGACCCAGGTCCTCCCACTGAAAAGCTTGACCTCTTCCCAGTCTAAGGTTGAAATCATTAGACTTCTCTTCCCAGTGACATTAACAATTTCAAAAATTTATTTTATTCTGAACTTAAGAAATAAAGCAAGTATTTCCATAACATAGAATAGGAAAAAAAGATGACTGTGCATGAAACTGCACATCTATTTTGTACAATTTGCTACTCCTTTTAAATATATAATAATCATGTAACATTTTCCCCTTATTTTCTCCACCCCCAATTCTCCCTAGAGATGGCTACCATTAGACATACACACACACACACACACACACACACATACACATATGTAAAACCATTCTATACATATCTTTATTTATCAGTTCTTTCTATGGATGCAGATAGTATCTTCCTTCATACGTCCTTTATAGCTAATTTGGATATTTATTATAGACAAAATCACTTATCTATTATTCAAAGTTCTTAAAACAATCTTGCTGTTCCTGTACAAAATGTTCTCTTGGTTCTGCTCATTTCACTCATCATTATTTTGTGCAAGTCTGTCTGTGTTTTTCTAAGATCATCAAACTCATGGTTTCTTACAGTGGCATCCTGAGTCTGATGGCTATAGAATGAGAGACCAGGTGGGCCACCTTTGTCAATTGTCCCTGCAGCTGTCACTCATTTTTATTTCCTTTGTGTAGTTCTTCAAACATATTACTCTGTCTCTCATCCCCTAGAGGCAGCTGGTGGTGCAGGGGATAGATCTCTGGGCTTGTAATCAAAAAGACCAGAGTGTAAATTTGGCCTCAGACATTTACTAGCTGTGTGACTCTGGGCAAGTCACTTAACTTCTGTTTGCCTTGGTTTCCTCAATTGTAGGATGGGGACAGTTACACATCTACTTAGCAGGATTGCTGTGAGCTTCAAGTGAGATAATTTATTTTTTAAATATATGCTTAGCCTGGTACCTAGTAGGCTTTCCCATCTGCCATGTCTTAGTACTGACTGTCCTTCATGCCTGGAACGCTCTGCTCCTCCACCTTAACCCTTTGCCTTCCTTCAGTACTCAGCTCAAATTCCAACTCCTATGGGTGGCTCTTAGTCCTCCAACAGTGAATGCCTTCCTCTTTCAGATTGTGTTAATCTACTTTGTATTATCTTATACACACCTAAATATTTACATGTCTCTCACATTAGAATTTGTGCTTTTTGAGGACAGGCACTTTTACATTATTATTATTTTTTGCTTAACGCAGTGCCTGGCACCTGGGAAGTGTTTAATACTCTTAAACACTTCAGGTAAATTTCTTAGCAAGACTATGTCAAGTTCTAACCCACCTCAAAGTCTGTAGTAGCTTCTAGGTAAAACCATGATAATCTCAAAATTTTGAAATCCAACCCATCCTTCCACCCCTAGTTCAAATGTTGCCATTAGGTTCTCCCTCATTTCACAATCTGAAATAATCTTTCTTTTATTCATTATTACATAAGATTATGTATCTCTCTTGAGGCTTTAACATACTCTATTCTGCACTATAATTATGGCACAGCTAATAACGGTACATAGGAGGCATATTTTACCTGCTATATCATAAGTTTCAGGAGGGCAGGGGTCATGTGTAAATTACTTTTATGTCTCCCACAGCACCAAATAAACTACTTTGCAGTTAGTAAGCACTTTAATAAATGGTTATTGGATTTTGAATGATTGTTAGTCATTTAAGCATACATCATGGCTAAAGATCGGAACACTAGCTATTATGTGAAGTGTAGATAGAACAAAGCTAATTTGTAAATTGTGTTTCTATTGGTTTTTTATTCCTGTGTGTGCATGTGTGTGAGTGTGAAAGGATGTATGATACATATAATACATACATATGCAAATATCATATTTGTTGTGATTTTTCAATTGTTTCAGTCACGTCCAACTTTTTGCCACCCCATTTGGGGTTTTCTTGGCAAAGAAACTGGAATGGTTTGCCATTTCCTTCTCTAGCGTATTTTATAGATAAGGGAACTGAAGCAAGCAGCGTTAGGTCACTTGCCCAGGATCACATAACTAGTAAGTAAAGTCTTCTTGACTTTAGTTAGTCTTGGCACTCTATCTATTGTGACACTTAAAACACATATAAACACAGACTTTAGACTCTTTTAGAGAGTTTGATGATCAACAGTATGGATCACAGGTCTATTGCTGGGATCTATTTGCTCATTTTAGAGGTGATGACACTGATACCCATGGTGATCAAGTGATTTTCCTAAGGTCATCCAGGTATAAGTATAAGAGGTGGGCTTTGAAGTCAGTCAGCCTTTGATTCTGGAATCATATGTCAGCCTATACAATTGTATTTGTTATTCCTGACTCCTTGTTGTAGATAGAGTATGAGTCTTGCAAAATTCAAACACATTTCCCCATTATAAATCAAAGCAGAATATTTAAGTGAACAATTATCCATCTGAGATTAGGAAGAAATAAAAATCCATGAATTAGATTGTCTTTTCCTTACCATGAATTTTAAGTAGGCTTTTGTCTTTATCCCTAACTGATTCCATCTTCATAGGAAGCAGAATGCCTTTTAAAGAACAAATGTATACTGTTCAAATATTTGTTGACTTAAAATAGTTTTCCAAGGGAAGTTTGCACAAGCTATTTTGGTTTATTTGCACAGGAACCTGGAGCATAAGATTTAGATATTGGTCCAAGCAGGAAGCTTCGTTAACTCCTTCCCTTCATTTTTGCACAGGTGGGACCCTAGAAGATTATTAGAACAACACAAAAAATAGGGACCAGATAATGAGCCAATTTCATTTTCAGTGTCCAAACAAACTTCCAGTAGAGCTAAACAAATTGAATCGAAAAGGAGAGTCTAGAAATTTGTCACTGCATGTTTTATCTACTGTTCTTCATTCTTTTGGTGTACCTGTGTCCAATGTCTTGAACAGTTTATAGTCCAGAACATAAGACTTGCACATGGACAGATACAACATGGGGGTGTGTGATTATGGTTATAGTTAACTCATCTACATTGTAATATAGTTACAAACATAAAATGAGCAACTCACTGTCCTATCTCCCCTTTCCTTTTCAAATAAACACCAAATTGATCTGCAAGAAAGGGAAAGGTGGTAGCCCCATTAATAGTTCTAGCAAGAGTGCCAACCCCTCTCCCAATCTGACATTTCTCATTTTATGGGGAGCCAGGTAGATAGTGAAGAGAAGTCATTCTTATAGAACTTCAGGGTATTGTTAGGTAAATGCTGTTTTTGAGGCTCTAGATTTGACATTAATATCCTAAAAAAAATGAATCATCTTTCCATAGCTGTCTGTTCTCCTCTGTATTTTTCTCAACTATCTTAAGGATGAGACTCAGTATTGGGAAAATGCCTACAGTAGTTAATTCCTTTGAATGTTGTATGCCGAGACTTGAATCATACCTGACTAGTCTATACTCTATGACCATTCATCTCCCAAAAGATGAAAGAAGAATTAGGGAAACTCTGATACTGGACTTGACCAGTAACGAGAAACTGACTGTTGGAATAGAAATGAGAGGAATCTTAGGTGGAAGTGACTTTGTCATATCTCATGATAGACAAGCAGAGGGGAGATGGGAAGGGGATACTGGACATACTTTGACATGTACTCTAGACTTTCAGAGACTGGATTTTAAAGAGTTTGAAGAAAGTATTAGTAACATCCCTTGGCATAAAAACCTATACAAAGAATTGATCCAAGAAGAATGAAAGCCTTCTAACAATGAAAATCCACAGCCACGAGAAGTATTTAAAGAGACCACTATGACTACACATAGAAATCTTTGACTAATACAAACATTGAATTACACATACATAATGTGGAAATAAGGACAGGTAAATTAGCCCTGTAAAGACAATGTGAGTAGAATGGAAACCCTAAATGAACTAAGACTTGTAGTAAATATTTAGGAGAATAAATTTATTTTTAATAGCTATGTTGCAAACAAGAGAAGGATTAAAAAAAAAAAACCCAAGAGGACTGCTGCCTAGAATAGATGGAGCAATGCTAATGGACCATGGAAAGAGGGCAGAACTACTCAACTATTTTGTTTCTGTTTTCCCTACTAAAGACAAAAGTAACCAGACTAAGCTATAAAAGGACAACAATGGTTAATGGATCATTGAGGGAGAGACTACCTGAGATTTTCTGATGACTTCTAAAGAGACTTCCAGCTTTAAATCTGTGTTCATGGGAAGATGATTGAAGAAAACACAGGGTCGTTTTGAAAGAACATGGAACTCAAGGATCCTGTGTTCTGCCACTTGATAGATTTTCAATTTGGGGGCAAGTCATGACTTCTTTCAGTCTCAGTTTCATCATCTGAAAAATGGAAATTACGGCTTTCTTCAAAAGGGTCTTGTATTTCTAAAGTACCATATGAAATGGAAAATAGCACACCATAGGCATAATCTGTCATGATAGAGAATTCAATTCATCACCTCTTTTCCTTTGCACCAAATATTTCTGTTATTGTATTGGCTTTTGGATGTATTCAGATCAAACAGGACTCCAGAAACCAATCCTTTACCCCCTGTAAATGGCATCTTTAGCAATAAAGTACTGAATCCTAGAGCAAAAATACCAGCTGAATACAAAAGTCTTGGGCACACAGGAGTGGCCAAGATGGTTTGGAGGGACTGCTGGTATGTCTCCAAGCTCCTGCTGTGACTGAGAGCTCTGCGGGGTTGGGGTGGCTTGGGAAAAGGAAGTAGGAGATTAGAGGCATATTTAAAAGAAAAAAAAAGATTAGGAATCATAGGATTGCACATTTAAAGTTTGAAGGAACCTTAAAGGTTATCTAGTCTAAGCCTCTTATCTTTACAGATGAGGAAACTGAGGCCTAGAAAGATTAAGTGAGTTGCCCAAGGTCATATAGGTCATAAGTGACAAAGGTGGAATTATAACCAGTAATGTTATATTAAAGAACCCAGTCTTTTTTAAAAAGGGCATCTGGGACTCAATCAAAGGTATTTTAATCCATTTTAAGGTAAATTTAATCGAAATCTGCTTCAATATTTCCTAATGATCAAAATCTCTTGGACTTTTAAAAATTATTTTACTTTTTCTAGCAAGAAGAAGTTGTATTTTGGCAGAAGGAAAGTAACTCAAACAGTGCTTTTTAGGTGCTTGAGCCAAAGGCATGTTATAAATACAAAGCATTATTCTTACTCACGTTGTATATGCAATCTATATTTTCTGTACAGGTCCTATCCCTGAAAATTGGGTCTTTCCTTTCTTAATTTTGAAGCATATGAAGCCAAGGTAACTGTGAATAGCTAAACTGAAGAGTTTCATCAATTAATTAGGGACCGAACAATGGGTAGCTATCTACACTACTGTCCTTCCCACTTTCCACCCACTACCGGTCCAGGAATAAGGGCCTCCTCACACCCCTTCTTCTCCCTGGGCAGATCGTCTACCTCACACTAGTAGGAGTCCTAATGTTCTTACTGAAATTGAGTAGCTCCAGAACCAACCTGGTGCCTAAACTCCACTGACCCCTGCTTCGCTATCAAGGAAGACGAGACATTGAAAATCTACCCTGCTGCTATGAGATATGTGACGTCTTCCTCACCTTTCTGTTTCTTGCTCAGGTGTTGATAACCAATTCAATATGAACTTGCCACTGTGAAAGGCATGATATTCTACTTCCCTATGGCTCCATACTAGAGTATGTGGTCATAGATATGTTACAGGTTATATCCTATAAACATGCCTGTGCTCATGTCACCATATCCTTATAGCTACTTATGCCAACCCAATCCCTTCAGTGTCTCTCTTCTACTATTCTCTACCTTTCCATCATGCCCCCTGGAACTCCTGTTCTATTGTTAACAAACTATCCTTTGTATTAGATCTAGTACCACCCTCCAGAAATACTTTCTGTATATGGTTTTATTTACTCATATGTGTATATACTCCCATCACCACCAGCATGAAGGGAATGCAAACTCCTTAAGAGCAGAAGTATTGTGTCTTGTCTTTGACTACCGGGCACCTAATAGAGTGCCTGGCACATAACATGCTTAATAAACACTTTTTTAATTGAATTGGATTGAAGTCAGGCTGATAACATATAGGTGGCTCAGATTATAGATGTTCTCATTCTTTTCTGGTTCAGCTACATCTGACCTAAGGGAAAGATCCAACTGGCTAGATTTCTTGCCTTCTTAGAATTGTCATAGGATGGGAAAAGGAGGGAGCTCCAGACAAGACCAAGTGGAAAGGAAGCCTTGCACTTCCTCTGAATTATTATTATTATTTTAAGGCCACAAAACCCAGGAGAGGGGGGAAAAAATCCAGTCTGACAAAAACATACTCCCTGCTGAATTTCCTGTCTCCCATTTTCTGAGTCTTGCTTGGAGAAGCCAAGTCCCCTGACCTCAGTGAATAAGGTCAATTGGCTGACTGTCAGTCTGATATCAACATTTACATTATGTTATCAGGTCTGCTGAGAAAAGTAAGACCCAAACAGATACAGAGCAAGATTTTGGTTTTACTTTTCTCATTCTGAATTTTAGAAATTACACTTCCTCCTCTTTGAAAATCACAGTCCTCAGTGGAACCTCTTCTTTTATCTTGAAATACTGTCTAACTCATTGTCACCCCCTGAAGTTAACCCCTCTCTTGCTCAGTTGGCAGTCAGTGCATTCGAGGTGCAAATTGATCGACATGACTTGTTACATCTGGTATTGAAGTAATCTTTCATCTGCGAGACATATCGACTTCACTTCAGTAAACAGCAAGGAAGTACACTTTAAATGAAAATGGACACAAGTCAGCTGTGAGGAATGTCAATGGAGCACAGAAGTAGGTCAGTGGAGCCTTGCTCAATGTAACTTAGATACTGCTAGAAAAGAACTGCCAAAAAAAACTGTAGGAAAGCAAGCTGGTCACCCAGAGCCAATGCTCTCCCTGGGCACATTCCACAGATCATGGGAAATCTGCTATGTATACATTTTTAGAAGATCTAAATGAAAGAGATACTTGCCCATGGTGTTGGGATGATGCCAATATCTTCCTCCACAATATCTGACCTCTTTCCCAAATCACCCTCCTTTCTGCATCCTTCCTGCCTTCTCC
>JAQQSU010000102.1:0-15086 GCA_028627135.1 Pseudochirops cupreus | reverse complement strand
TTTTGTGGCCTGGCAAATTGGTGATGAAAAGGACCCAGAGACATGGGGACAGGGACAAGTGGTGACGCTGTTCTGACATCACCCTTTGTGGTGCCTTTCTCCTCGAGTCCTAGATTTCATATGTAAAAATTTCACTTTAAAGTACAGTTTAGTGGAAGAAAAGCCACAGGAATCCAAAACAGATGAACAAGTATATTTAAATGATTTTGATTGCATTTAATTATGATTTTTCCTGTATCTAAAGTAAATAGGAGTCATCTCTGTTGATCAGAAGCCAAATCTGAATTAGAGGTTCAGTTGTCTCTGATTCTACAGTTATTTCTCCTTTTCCCTCTCTCCTTCCCTCTCTGTCTGTGTGTCTCTCTTTTCTCTTCCTTTCTCTCTTCTTCTCTCTCTTTATCTGACTCCTTTCCTTTTCTCTCTTCTTCCCTCCCTCTCTCTGTCCCTCTCCTTCTCCCTCTTGCTGTGTGACCTTGAGCCCATCCACAACGCTCTCTGCTGCTCTGTTTGTTCATGTGAAAAATGGGTATAAGAATAACTATAGTACCTATTCCAGGAGAGTTATGAGCCTTAGATGTGATCATTGCAAAATACCTTGTAAACTTTATAGTGCTATATGAAAGCTAGTGCTCATTTCATATTAATAGAACAATTACACAGAGTAAGATTTTTTCCCCTAATATTCAGTGACACATTAAGACCACATAAATACTCTAAGTGCAAGGGATCCACTAGAGGATAAAATAAAATTGAGTAGAGTTGGGATAGGTTACAAATCTCAAACAGAAGGTATTTTGTAGACTGATTCTTTTTCTGATTATTAAGGTCTGTCACCACTTCTTTGGGACAGCTTTTTGTGTTTCCACTAATAAGAACACAATCTGAGATTAGAAAGCAAGAATATTTTTCAGACTTCCACATTTTAACATGGGAAGAAGTCCTTCATTTTCTTCTTTTTTGTGGTTACAAGGATAAGAAGCTAATTTTATATTTTAAGGATACAAGATTGCAAAGTAATAGGCACTATGTAAAAAAAATTATTGGAGTCTAATAGCAGCCCTGGGAGGGAGATACTTTAATTATTATTATTCTCATTTTTGTAGTAGAGTAGATAGAGTAATGGACCTGGAATCAAGAAGACCAGAACTCAGATTTGGCCTCTGATACTCACTAGCTGTGTCCCTAGGCAGCTCTGTTTGCCTCAGTTTTCTCATCTGTAAAATGGGCTGAAGAAGAAAATGGTGAACCACTCAAGTATCTTTGCCAAGAAAACCCCAGATGGGATCATGGATTTGGACATGACTGAAATGACTGAACAACAAGCAACAACCTTACAAAGAGAGTAGGGAATGCTAGAATTGTCATTTCATTTTTAAAAATGTGGGTGCTCCCCTTATTCACCCAGTATCCTCTTGCAAAAGTTTTTGACTTTACATAATGTGAAAATCTGGCCCTAAAATGCTTGGATAAAATCTGTTGGAGAATGGGGAACAATGGCCAAGAACATGCTAATCAACACAATTGAGTCCCTTAAAAAAAAATAAAAGACATTTGGTAAAGCCAGCACATCAAAACTGATGCTAAGGGCAGCTAGGTGGCACAGTGAGTAGAGCACCGGCCCTGGAGTCAGGAGGGCCTGAGTTCAAATGTGATCTTAGACACTTAACACAAAACTAACTGTGTGACCTTGGGCAAGCCACTTAACCCCAATTGTCCTACCTTCCCCCTCCAAAAAAAAAGCAAAAAGCAAAACAACAATAACCTGATGCTAAGCGAAGTGAGCAGAACTTGTACACAGATACTTGTACACAGTAACAGCCACAGTGTGTGATGACTGATTTTGCTAGACTTAGCCCTTCTCAGCAATGCAAGGACCTAAAACAATCCCAAAGGACTCATGATGGAAAATGCCAGCCACATCCAGAGAAAAAACTGTGGAGTCTGAATGCGGAGTGAAGCAGACTATTTTCTTTTTTTTGTTTTTTGTTTTTTTCCATATCTCATGGTTCTTCCCATTCATTCTAATTCTTCTATACAACATGACTGATATGGAAATATGTTTAAGAGGAATGTACATGTAGACCCTATATCAAGATTGCATGCCATCTTGGAGGGAGGGATGGGGAAGGAGCGAGAGAAAATTTAAAGCTTATGGAAGTGAAATGTTGAAAACTAAAAATAAATAAATAAACTTAAAAAAAAAACCCAGTACATCAGCTGAGTTGTGCTTTATTACTAAAATAAAAAATTTGTACCCATGCACTTAATTTTTAACATCTTCATAGAGATTATCACAGAATGATAAAGAACTCTTTCACATAGAGATAAAATCAATTTAGTATAAATATTCACTCTAATGCACATTTCTTAGAATCTTAAAAAAACCATCTTATTGTTTTTCTTGGAATCTTGTTGATGTGTGCAAGAAGGTTGGAAAAGTAAGCTGTGAAGCCCTTAAAAGTCAAACAAAGAGATCAACGTAATGATCAACCATGATTCCAGGGGGCCAGCGTTGAAGCATGCTACTCACTTCCTGAACATATACATATACACATACATACATACATACACATATATATGTATATACATATACACACATATACATATACACACAATTGTGTGTGTATCTTTGGATATAGCCACTGAGGGAATTTTTTTTACTTGACTACGCATACTCATTACCAAGATTTTCTTTCTTTCTTTTCCTTCGTTCCTTTGTTCCTTCCTTCCTTCCTTCCCGCCTCCCCCTCCCCCCCATGGTAGGTGAGGCAAGAAGGAGAGAAATAGATTTTTGTTCATTGAAAGAAATGAAAATTTTAAGAGTCAAACAGAAGGCTTCATATTTTACATACTCCCCTGCTCACATATATGTACATGGGTATGTGCAATACCAGAAATGGGCTTTTCTTACCTGAGGACAGGATGGAGTTTCAAGGATTTCCACCTTATGTGTTTAAGGATTCCTAAATAAGTAAATATGTGCTTCCACATAAATGTCTGTCCTTTGGAAAGACTTACTTCAGTGTCAGGAATACTATGTAACTAGAGTGTTCTGAGATTCGTTATTCATATGCCACTCCTGAACATCTGCCTTGATATCACATAAAGGCAATCCAGGATGCAGAAAGAGCATTGAGGGGTTCTAGTTCTGGATCTACAACAAGGTAGCTGGTGAGATTAGACTTCCCTGAGCCTCAGTTCCTTTATCTGTGCATTGGGAATTTGGCCTTAATGAGCTGGAAGGTTCCTCCCAGCCCTAAAAGTTGAACGTTTTTATGATTCTAGTCAGTCATACTTCATATAACTTTTTCCATCTACACCATTGGTTCTCAACCTGTGGGCTGTGTTCAATTTGTAACAATGAAAATACATCCTGTATATCAGATGTTTACATTACGACTCATAACAGTAGCAAAATTACACTTATGAAATAGCAACAAAAATAATTTTATGGTTGGGGGTCACCACAACGTGAGGAACTGTATTAAAGGGTCGCGGCATTAGGAAGGTTGAGAATCACTGATCTACCCTATATATTTGAAATTGCATTTGCAAATCCTTAAGTGAAAAGCTTCTACAGTAAAACTACAGGGTTGCCACATTGTTGCAATATTCTCACTCCTCTTCTTTTAAAAAAAATTTTTTTAATTTTATTTTGTTAAATATTTCCCAATTATATTTTTAAAAAATTTAAAAAATTCATAAAAATTTTTAAATTAATCTCTCCCTCCCACCAGTCCTTCCCCCACCCATTGAGAAGGTAAACAATATGACACTGATTATGCATGTGATGTCATGCAAAACATTTTTATGTTAGCCATGTTGCAAAAGAAAACAGATGCACACAAAAGAAAAATTTTTTAAAGTGAAAAAAATATGCTTCAATTTGTACTCAGAGATCATCAGTTCTCTCTCTGGAGGTGGATAGCATTTTTCATCTTGGTCTCCTTTGGAATTATCTTATATCATTGTCTTTATCAGAACAGCTAATATTTCACAGTTGATCATCATTACAGTATTACTATTACTGTGTACAATGTTCTCCTGGTTCTGCTTACTTCACTTTGCACGAAATCATGTAAGTCTTCTCAGGTTTTTCTGAAACCATCCTGCTTACCATTTCTTATAGTACAATAATATTCCATCGTAATCTTATACCACAACTTGTTTAGCCATTCTCCAATTGATGGGCTTCACCTAAATTTTTCATTCTTTGCCACCAGAAAAAGAGCTGCTATAATTAATTTTGTACATGAATGTTCTTTCCCCTTCTTTTTGATGTCTTTGAGATACAGACCTAGTAGTGGTATTGCTGGGCCCAAGGGTATGCACAGTTCCATAGTCCTTTGGGCATAGTTCCAAACTGTTTTTCAGAGTGGTTGGACTAGTTCACAAATACACCAAAAATACATTAATATCCCTATATAAATCCCCTCTTGCATTTGTCATTTCCTTTTTCTGTCATGTTAGGCAATCTGATAGGTGTGAGGTGGTACCTCATAGTTGTTTTAGTTTGCATTTCTCTAATCAAAAGGGGTTTACAGAATTTTTATGTGACTATCTGTAGCTTTGATTTCTTCTTCTGAAAACTGACTATTCATTTCAGTTGATCATTTAACAATTGAGAAACAGCTCTTATGTTTATAAATTTGGCTCATTCTCAATATATTTGAGAGAGATGAGGGCTTTATCAGAAAAATTTGCTGTAAAAATTCTTTCCCAGTTTTCTTTTAATTTTTACTACATTAGTTTTGTTTGTGCAAAAAATTTTAATTTCATATAATCAAAATTATCCATTTTACTCCTTATGATCCTCTCTATCTTGTTTGGTCATAAACTCCTCCCTTATCTACAGATCTGACAGGTAAATTTTTCCATGCTCCCCTAATTTGCTTATGATATCACCTCTTATGTCTAAATCATTTATCCATTTTGGCCTTATTTTGCTATACAGTATGAGATGTTGGTCTATGCCTAGTTTTTGCCAAACTGCTTTCCAGTTTTCCCAGCAATTTTTGTCAAATGCTGGGTTCTTGACCAAAAAGCTTGGATCTTTGGGTTTATCAAACACTAGATTACTATGATTATTTGTTACTGTGTATTGCATAGCCAGTCTATTCCCCTGATCCACCACTCCATTTCTCAGCCCATACTACATAGTTCTGATGATTACCATTTTGCAAAATAGTTGAAATCTGGCATTCTGTCTTCCTTCACAATTTTTCACTGATTTCCTTCATATTTTTAACCTTTCCTTCTTCCAGATGAATGTTGTTATTATTTTTTCTAGCTCTAGAGAATAATTCTTTGGTAGTTTCAATGGTATGGCACTGAATAAGGAAATGAACTTAGGTAGAATTGTCACGTATATTATATTGACTTAGCTGATCCATGAACAATTAGTATTTCTCCAATTATTTAGATCTGTCTTTATTTATAAGAAAAATGTTTTCTAACTGTGTTCATATTATCCCTGGATTTATATTGGCAGCTAGACTCCCAAGAATTTTGTAATCTCTGCAGTTATTTTAAGCAGAATTTCTCTTTTTATTTCTATCTGCTGGGTTTTGTTGGTAATATACATGGAAATGCTGGTGATTTATGTGGATTTATTTTATATCCCGAAACTTTGCTAAAGCTGTTAATTGTTTCAACTAGTTTTTGAGTTGATTTTCTTAGGTTTTTTAAGTATGCCATTAGATCATCTGCAAAGAATAATAGTTTTGTTTTCTCATTGCTTATTCTTATTCCTACAATTTCTTTTTTGTTTCTTATTTCCATAACTAGTATTTCTAATTCAATATTGAATAATAACGGTGATAATGGACATCCTTACTATACCTATTATCTTATTGGGAAGGCTTCTATTTTATCATCATTACAGGTAATGCTTGCTTTTGGTTTCAGATAGATATTACTTATTTTAAGAAAGGATCCATTTATTCCTATGTCTTTGGGGTATTTTTAAAAATAGGAATGGATGCTGTAATTGGTCTAAAGCTTCTCTATTGATATAATCATGATTTTTTTTGTTATTAATAGTCAATTATAGCTTATAGTTTTCCTAATATTGAACCAGTCCTGATTTCTTGGCATAAATCCCTGGTCATAGCATATGATCTTTGGTATATAACTGTAATTAATAAGCTGTAATCTTCTTGGTACTATTTTATTTAAAAAATTTGCATCAATATTCATTAGGACGATTGGTCTACAGTTTTATTTCTCTGTTTTTCCTCTTCTTTAAGTATCAAAACCATATTTGCATCATAAAAGGAACTTTAAAGGACTTTTTCATTACTTTTTTCCCCCAAATATTTTATGTAGTATTGGGCTTACTTGTCCCTTATGTGTTTGGTAGAATTCACTTGTAAGTCCATCTGGTTCTGGGGATTTTTTCTTAGAAAGCTCATTTGTGGTTTGTTCAGTTTATTTCTAAGATAGGGTAACTTGAGCATTCTATTTTCTCTCCTATTAATCTGGGCAATTTGTATTTTTGCAAATATTCACCCATTTCATTTAGACTGTCAGTTTTACTGGCATATAATTGGGCAAAATAACTCTTAATAATTGTTTAATTTAATATTCATTGGTAGTGCATTCACTCTTTTCATTTTTTTATACTAATAAATTGATTTTCTTTTTAAAATCAAATTTGCTAATGACTTATCTATTTTATTTTTTCATAAAACCAGCCCCTAGTTTTACTTATTAGTTCAATGATTTTTGCCTTTTAATTTTATTTATCCATCCTTTGATTTTTCAGGTGCTGATGTTTTGGTGTTTAACTGGGGATTTTTAATTTGTTCTTTTTCTGTTTTTTTTTTTAGTCACATTCCTCATTCATTGACCTGTTCTTTCTCCCTTTTTTTTGATATACATGTTTAGAAATATAAATTGTCACCTAAATACTGCTTTGGCTGCATCTCACAAATTTTTGTAGGTTGTCTCATTGTCATCATTATCTTTAATGGAATTATTATTTCCATAGTTGTTCTTAGTTGTTCTTTGACCTACTGATTCCTTTTTTTTTGGAGGGGGAAGGCAAGGCAATTGGGGTTAAGTGACTTGCCCAAGGTCACATAGCTAGTAAGTGTGTCAAGTGTCTGAGGCCGAATTTGAACTCAGGTCCTCCTGACTCCAAGGTCAGTGGAGGCCATATTCAGTATGTCACCCAGTTGCCCCATGACCTACTCATTCTTTAGGACCAGCTTATTTAATTTCCAATTAAATTCCAATTAATTCTTAATTAGTTAATTCCAATTAATCCTTAATCTATGCTTCCAGGGTCCTTTATTGAATGGAATTTTTTTTTTGGAGTATGGTCTCAAAAGGGTGCATTTAATATTTGTGCTTTTTTACATTTGGTGGTGAGGTTTTCGTACCCTAATACATGGTCAATTTTTGTGAAAGTGCCACGTGCTGCTGAGGAAGAGGTTTACTTTCTATATCTATACTACTTTCTATTGCATCAATTTCTATTTCCTTTTTCTTCAGATATCTAGCATGCCTAACTTGTTTAATATTCTATTTATCTCCTCAGTCCCTTTCTTAATTAGTGATCAGATTTATCTAACTCTGAGAAGGAAAGTTGAGATAAACCACTTGCATAGATTTGCTTTTTCCTCCTATAATTCCTTTAACTTTTCCTTTAAAAATTTGGATGCTATACTGTTTTGTGCACATATGTTTAGCATTGGTATTACTTCATTGTCTATGGTGCCTTTTAGTAAGATACAGTTTCCCTGATTTTAAAATTAGGTCTATTTTTTCCTTTTTTTTTCTGAGATTATGATAGCACCCTTGCCTTTTTTTTTTAACTCCATCTGACGTGTAATAGATATTCTCTGGTCCCTTATTTTAATTTTTTGTGTATCTCTCTGTTTCAAGTGTGTTTCTTGTAAATAAGATATTGTTGGATTCTACGTTGTAATCCATTCTGTTGTCTGTTTCTGTTTTATGGGTGAGTTTATCCCATTCGTATTCACAGTTATAATTACTAACTGTGAGTTTCTGTCCTTCCTATTTTCTTCTGTTTATCATCTTCCTCCTCCTCATCCTCTTTGTCCTCCTCGTCCTCCTCATCCTCCTCCTTCTTCTTCTCCCTCCCCCTCTCTTTCTTCTCCTTCTTCTTCTCCCTCCCTCTCTCTTTCTTCTCCTTCTTCTTCTCCCTCCCCCTCTCTTCCTACCTTTTACTATTGTATGAGTCTTCTTAGACTTCATGGATTCATCTCATCTAGAGCCTAACTCCCATCCCTACGCCCTACACCCACCCCTTGCCAAGGAATATGAGGCACAGTACTTCTAAGTGATCTGCTGGTTGGGACTTTTCTATTCAAGCTGGGGTTCCCTCCCTGCCTTGGAGTTATTAAGTTATTCTTTATCTGGGTAGACTTTCCCTAATTATTTCTTGGCCAACCCTAAAACCTAGAGGGAAGGTGTAGGAATAATACTTGAACTTCTGTTGGACCCCCACCCCACACAAAGTATGGTCCTAGTATGCTTGACTTTGCCCTTAGCATTGCTACTGTCTGTCAGGTGTTGGCTTATGGTTTGGTTATGGGAGAAATTTGTAGTGTAGTCCTATCTCTAGTGATGGTTTTGTTTCTATTATTTATCATTTATATTATACAGATTGTTTTATATTATTTATATTTTACATTGTTTACATATTTTATATTCTTTATATATTTTTACATTGTTTATATATTTTGTAAATCAAATATTTTTTGGGGGGAAAAAGCCTGACCTTGAACTGATGGTAAGATCGGTCCTCCTGTATAGACAGATAGTAACTAAATTAGATTTTTTTTTAAATCCTAAAAGAATTTTTTAAAAAGTTATTTGTAGTTTTTGTTTTTAAATGACCTTCATTTTATCAACCAATCAATAAACACTTTTAAGGACTCACTTAAGTTCTAGGGATACAAAAAGAAGCAAAAGACATTCCCTCCCCTCAAGGAGTTTATAATCCAATGGGGAAGATGACATGCAAAGAAGCATATACAAAGTAAGCTATATACAGTATAAATAGGAAATAATTAGCAGAAAGAAGGCATTAGAATTAAAAAGCATTGGGAAGAACTTCCAGTAGAAGATGGGATTTTAGTTGGGACTTAAGGTAAACCAGGGAGGTGAGTAGTTGAGAGCCGAGGAGGGAGTTCCAGTCGTGTAGGGCAGCCAGAGAGAATGACCAGAGCCAAAAGGTGGACTGTCTTGTTCATGGAACACCCAGGGGACCCAGTGCCACTCAACCAAAGAGTTTGTTTTTAAATTACTTTCGTTTTTGAATATATTCAATTTTCACGTCCTACCCAGAAAACCATCTCTTGTAACAAAGAATAAAAAAAAATAGGAATAATAACAATTCGCCAAAGTTATCTGACACACCCACTGAGTCTGATAGTAAAGGAACAATTTTAAGTGCCCACTATGTGCTAGGATTGCACTAAGTGCTGAGAATACAAAAAATGGTAAAAGATAGTCCCTGCTGTCAAGGAGCTTACAGTCTAATGGGGTAGACAACACAAAACTACGTATGGACAAGATATATACAGAATAAGTTGGACATGATTGATAGAAGGAAGGTGCTAGCATTAAGGGGGGGATCAAGAAAAGGCTTCTTGGAGAAGGCGAGATTTTAGTTGGGACGTCCCCTCCAGTGAATTGAGGAGGGAGAGTATTCCAGATGTGAGGAAGAGCCAATAAAAATGCTTAATCTCTGGAGAGCTCCCATGCCAGCAGACCTCCACCACTGCAAAGAGAATTCTCTCAACTCTTCTCCAGGGGTAAGCTTAGGCATCACAATTACACAACTTTCATTTCAGATTGTTGTTCTTTCCATTTACATTGCTGTAACTATCATATGACTCCAGGCCCAGCACTCTATCCACTATGCCACCTAGCTATCCATCTGTTATGTAATAATATTCCATTTCATTCCAATGTCACAATTTGTTTATCCATTCCTCAATTAATGTTATCTACTGTTTCAAATGGACCATTTCCCTATTTTGTTCACTTTCTAATGGAAGTAGACAAAGATTGGGTTTATCTGTCTACTCATACTCTAAAATTATTTCAACTCTGAAGAATCATAAGATCATAGATTTAGTTCTGGATGATACCATGGAAGTGGTCTCATCTAATCTCTTCATTTCACAAATGAGGAAACTGAGACCCACTGAAGTTAAGCAATTTTTCCCAGGTCAAACAGACTATGCATAGAAGAGTCAAAATTTGAACCCAGATCTCTCTGATTCCATGTGTAGTTTTCTTTCTACTACATTGAAAGACTAAAAACCAATAAGAATCATCTAATGGTAACACCTGTATTTTATTTCATTTTTAATAGTATTCTTTTCCCAATTACATTTCAAGACATTTTTTTAACATTCATTTTCAAAAGGTTTTGAGTTCCAATTTTTTATCCTCTCCTCTCTCCCTCCCTCCCCTCCCCTCTTCTGAAAATTATAGGTAATTCAATATAGGTTATACATGTGCTATCATGTAAAACATATTTCTATATTGGTCACAGTTGTGAAAGAAGATACAGATCAAAAGGAAAAAAAACATAAAAAAATAAAGTAAGTGAAAACAATAGGCTTCAGTCTGCATTCAGAGTCCATCAGTTCTTTATCTAGACATGGACAGGATTTTCCTTCATGAGTTGCTTGTACTTGTCTTGGATCATTGCGTTGCTGAGAAGAGCTGAGTCATTCATAGTTGATCATCACATAATGTTGCTAATACTGTGTACAAGGTTTTCCTGGTTCTGTCAAGTTAACTTTATATCAGTTCATAAAAATCTTTCCAGATTTTTCTGAAATCTGCCTGTTCATTATTTCTTATTGTACAATAGTATTCCATCACATTCATATATCACAGCTTGTTCAGCCATATTCCCCAATTAATGGGTATCCTCTCAATTTCCAAAATTTTCCTCCATGAAAATGGTTGCTATAAATATTTTTGCATATGTAGGTCCTTTCCCCTTTTTTATGATCTCTTTGGGATACAGACCTAGTAGTGGTATTGCTGGATCAAAGGGCATGCACAGTTTGCTTGCCCTTTGGGTATAGCTTCAAATTGCTCTCCTGAATGGTTGAATAAGTTCACAATGCATTAGTGTCCCAATATTCCCACATCCTCTCCAACATTTATTGTTTTCCTTTTTTGTTGTATTAGCTAATTTGATAAGTATTATGTGGTACCTCGGAGTTGTTTTAATTTGCATTTCTCTAATCAAAAGTGATTTAGAACACTTCATATGTCTATATATAACTTTAATTTCTTCATCTGAAAACTACCTGTTCATATTCTTTGACCATTTATTAATTGGAGAATGACTTGTATTCTTATAAATTTGACTCAGTTCTCTATATATTTGAGAAATGAGGCCTTTATCAGAGACTCTTGCTGTAAAGATTGCTTCCCAGCTTTCTGTTTTCCTTCTAATCTTGGTTGCATTTCATTTTGTTTGTGCAAAATGTTTTTAATTTAATATAATCAAAATTATTTATTTTACATTTCATAATATTCTCTATATCTTGTTTAGTCATAAATTCTTCCCTTCCCCATAGATCTGACAGGTAGATTATTCCTTGCTCTTCTGATTTGCTGATGATGTCACCCTTCAAGTCCAAATCATGTACCCATTTTGTTTTTGTTTTCGCAGCAGTTTTTGTCAAATAGTGAGTTCTTATCCCCAAAACTGGGGTCTTTGAGTTTGTCAAACACTAGGTTACTATGGTCATTGACTACTGTGTCTTGTGTACCTAATCTATTCCACTGATCCACTACTCTATTTCTTAGACAGTACCAGATAGTTTTGATGATTACTACTTCAGAATATAGTTTGAGATCTGGCGTTCCTAAGTCACCTTCCTTCCTATTTTTTTTTCTCATTAATTCCCTTGTTCTTGACCTTTTCTTCTTCCATATGAATTTTGTTGTTATTTTGTTTTAGCTCTCTAAAATAACTTTTTGGTAGTTTGGTTGTTTTGGCACTGAATAAGTAAGTTAACTTAGGCAGAATTGTCATTTTAATTATATTGGCTCAGCCTACCCACAAGCAATTATTATTTTTCCAGTTGTTTAGACCTGACTTTATTTGTGTGAAAAGTGTTTTGTAAATGTGTTCATTTAGTTCCTGGGTTTGTCTTGGCAGGTAGATTTCCTCATGTGTTTTACATTGTTTACTGTTATTTTGAATGGAATTTCTCTATCTCTTGCTGTTGGGCTTTGTTGGTCATATAAAGAAATTTTCATGATTTATAAATCTTGTATCCTGCAACTTTGCTAAATTGTTAATTGTTAATTATTTTAAGTAGTTTTTCAGTTGATTTTCTGAGGTTCTGTGGGTATACCATCATACCATCTGCAAAGAGTGATAGTTTTGTTTCTTCCTTGCCTGTTCTAATTCCTTTAATTTCTTTCTCTTCTCTAACTGCTATAACTAACATTTCTAGTACTATATTGAATAATAGTGGTGATAATGGGCATTCTTACTTCACCCCTGATCTGTATTTTGAAAGAAACAAACTCATTCTTGTTCCACAATAGCCAGAGATATGTAAATAATTGATCAACTCTGTGTACTAAGAGAGTAAGAATGAAAATGTCATTTATCTTTCTCAGGATGGAAAGTTCCATACATACAGGGAGTACAGAATTAACCATGCTCTGACCTGCTGCCTCAGGAGAGCTGTTAAGAGTTGTCAGAAATCACTGTATAGTTTATGTATGTGTAATGTTTATCTTTGGACTGAGTGTTCATCTGGGGTGGAACTACTTTAAATGACATATGTGGAAAATTTAAAGTGCTTGGATTGTGAGAGAATAGAAATTTCCTGACTACTCATATCTTTAATAGCCTGAAGGTTATTATATTACCTACATGTAGACATGTGTTAAAGTTGGGAGGGGGTAGGGAGGAGTGTTGAAATGCAGAGACCCTTGTTAAACACTGGGACTGGCAGTTAGAAGAATCCATCTTCTTTCCACATTATTTTTCTTTTAAGAGAAATGTTCAATAGATCAACACCAGAAGGTGTAAATTCAGCCTAAACAGTGCTCAAAGTCTGGGGTGGAGGGTGTGTGTCTGGGGTAGAGGAGGAGGGGTTGGCAACAAGCACCAGGAAAATAGAGGGAGGGTCACAAGAGGAGAAGTAGAGCCAATATATAGATCCAATGAAAATGGGCACCAGAAAATCCTCAGTAAATTTTTGATTCAATATAGTAATCATTCCAGATTATTTCTCCCAGAAGCGCACCCATTTCGTTTTGTTTGCTTTCTAATTCTACCTTCCAGGAAAATTTTCCAATTCTTTAGGACATTTCTCCTTTTGCTGTACTGATTCTTGCCCTAATAGTAAGATTTTTCTCTTCCTCTTTCCTTCCTTCCTTCCTTCCTTCCTTCCTTCCTTCCTTCCTTCCTTCCTTCCTTCCTCCTTTCCTATTGGGAATTCAACAATAGTAACCATATATGAAGTTATCACCAGTTTAGAAGTATTTACTGAATATGATTTATGTGTTCAGCACTATTCTAGGTGCTGTGAATGAGAGAGAGAAGACATAAGATAAGCTCTCAAGGAATATTTAATCTAGTTTGAGGAATCAAAGCTAACAAACATTAAATATTTGCCAACAATGCAAAACAGCTTATGTTTTGTGTTTTCAAGATATTTCAAAACATCTCAAGATTTTTAAAGTATCTGTGAGAGGTGAAGATTTCAAAAGAATGGAAAAGATTCCCAGATGGTACTTTTACAATCTACCCCAAAAGGGAGAAGACTTCAGCAATAATCTACTTTCTCATTTCTATTAAATTCATATTAAAATGGTCTGTCTATGTATAAAGGGTATCATTGGTGAAAATATGAAAAAGATATAGACAGGCTTTCACAGAATTCTCTATAGTGGACAACATCTTTATGGACACACAGTTGATTGGTTTAAAGAAGATAAGAATATATGATGTATTTTGTTCATTATTTTTTTTATTTCAATAAACTATTTGAATATAGCTTGGTTTTATCTCTCATAGGATCATCAAAATCATATAACTCCATGACAAATTTGGTCATAGAGATGCTTTACTTAGTTCAATGACCCATTGAATATTGACATTAAGCAAAGTGTTAAACATGGAGATATATGTTCATTTGGTGACTTGCCAGTGTCATGGAAGATGTACCCCATTAGGTCAAAAAAAAAAGGATTTTCTATCAATAATAAGATTCTCCAAGTGCTCCTAATAGTAGATGATATTATATAAATTCCACCTATTCTCAGCACACTACACAGCTTCTTTAGAGAACAGCACATTACTACATTAAGAGATTGGTTTAATAATTTACTTTGGAAAAACAAATTGAATGAAAAATATATAGAGAAAATATATATAGAAAAATATAGATTGGGGGCAGAGCCAAGATAGCGGCGTAGGAACAGCAAGGTACCATAGCTCCCACATAGTCACCTCAAATACCTATAAAATATGACTGTAAACAAATTTTAGGGCTCTAAAACTCACACAAATACATCTCCTGCTGAAGGCAGCTCAGTTCAAAGGGATCCTCTCAGCGCTGGGAGGTGAAACCAGCCCAGCCTGAAACTGCAGCTTGGCCCAGGGGCAGCCAGGGCAAGCCGCAGCTGGAGCTTCAGGAGAGTGGATCAGCAGCAACTGTGGCAGTTTCCAGAATTATCAAGCCATAAGAAACTAGGACTAAGTGAAAAGCCAATGGATCTCAGCTAAACTTGGAGGAGAAAAGCAGGTCTTGCCAAACTGCTTCCAGGGCAAGGAAGTGGCAGAAGTGGAGGCCCTGCAGCCGCCTCCACATTGCTGCTTCAGAGCTGCCAGCCTGCAGATAGCAGGGGGGCCAACAGATCATTCAGAGGTCAAGTGCTCTTGCATTGAGCGGCCTGGATCTGGATCATGGTCTTGGGTGGTGGTCCTGGGGTGCGTTTTCAGTGAGCCAAAGCTGGTGGGGGCTGCAAAAAAACGACAGCCCCCTAATAGCTCCAGCAGCTGGGAAAACCCCAGCAATTTGGGACAGAGCTTTCCCCTCTGGAAGCAGAGTTCC
>JAQQSU010010199.1:0-12488 GCA_028627135.1 Pseudochirops cupreus | reverse complement strand
AGGAGGGAGAAAGTGGAGCACTGTATAAAATTTACTCTCATTGATTTGGGTGCAAGGAGGGAAAAACATACTTTGTTAAGTATAAAAATCTATTGTTCCCTACAGGCAGTAGGAGGGGAAAGGGGGGAAAAGGGGAGGATGGTTAGAGAGGAGAGAAGAAGTAGTAAGGGAGAAGGGTAGGTAAAAGGAGGGGGTGCATTGGGAGGGAATGCTGAGGGAGGCAGTGGTCAAAAGGAAAACTCTTAAGGAGGGGAAGGGAGAAGGGATAAATAAAAGAATAAACAGGGGAGAGAATAGGATAGAGGAAAGACACAGATAGTAATCCTAACTTTGAATGTGAATGAGACAAACTCTCCTGTAAAACAGAGGCAGATAGCAAAATGGATTAAAAATCATAATCCTGGGGCAGCTAGATGGCACAGTGAATACAGCACCAGCCCTGAAGTCAGGAAGACCTGAGTTCACATCTGGCCTCAGACACTTAACACAAAAACTAGCCATATGACCTTGGGCAAGTGACTTAACCCCAATTGCTCTACCTTCTCCCCTCCAAAAAGCAAAAAAGCAAAAACATAAAAAAAACCCCACCCATAATCCTACAATAAGCTGTCTACAATAAACACATTTGAAACAGGGGGATCCACACAGGGTAAAGGTAAAAGGCTGGAATAGAGTATATTATGCTTCAACTAAAGTAAAAAAATAAACAAACAGGGTAATCCTTATGTCAGATGAAGCAGAAGCAAAAATGGATCTAATTAAAAGAGATAAGGAAGGAAACTATATCCTGCTAAAAGGCATCATCAACAATGAAGCAACATCATTACTAAACATATATGCACCAAGTGGCATAGCATCCAAATTCCTAGAGGAGAAGTAAAGGGAATTAGAAGAAGAAATAGATAACAACACTATACTACTGGGAGACTTCAATCTCCCCCTCTCTTAACCTGATAAATCTAACCTCAAAATAAACAGGAAGTTAAGGAGGCAAATAGAATTTTAGAGAGGGTAGATATGATAGACCTTTGTAGAAAACTGAATGAGGATAAAAAGGAATATACCTTCCTCTCAGTGGTACATGGCACATACACAAAAATTGAACAAATACTAAGGCATAAAAACCTCACAATTCAGTGCAGAAGGGCAGAAATATTAAATGCATCCTTTTCAGATCATGATGCAATAAAAATTATAACTAATAAAGGACCATGGAAAGAAAGACTGAAAACTAGTTAGAAACTAAATAACTTAATGCTAAAGAATGAGTGTGTCAAACAAGAAATTATAGAAACAATTAGTAACTTCAGTCAAGAGAATGACAATAATGAGTGAACATACCAAAACCTGTCAGATGCAACAAAAGCAGTTCTTAGGGGAAATTTTGTATTTTTGAACACATACATGAATAAAATAGAGAAAATGGAGGAAAGTAAATTGGACAAGCAACAGAAAAAGCTAGAAAAAGAACAAATTGAATATCTCCAATTAAATACTAAATTAGAAACACTGAAAACCAAAGGAAATATTAATAAAATTGAAATTAAGAAAACTAATGAATTGATAGATAAAACTAAGAGGTGGTTTCATTTAAAAAAAGCAATAAAATTGATAGACCTTTGGTCAACATGATAAAAAAAATTACAAGTATCAAAAATGACAAGGGTGTATCTACCTCCAATGAAGAGGAAATTAAAACAATAATTAGGAATTATTTTGCCCAATTGTATGAACATAAATTTGACAATCTTAGTGAAATGCATGAATATTTACAAAAATATGAGTTTCCCAGATTAACTGAAGAGGAAGCAAATTACTTAAACAACCCCATCTAAGAAAAATCATTTAAACAAGCCACCATTCAACTCCCTAGGAAAAAATCTCCAGGACCAGACATATTTATTAGTGAATTCTATCAAACATTTAATGAACAATTGATTCCAATAATTTACAAACTACTTGGGAAAATTGGAGAAGGAGTTCTACCAAATCTTTTTTATGACAAAAATGTGGTACTGATATCTAAATCAGGAAGAGACAAAACAGAGAAAGTAAATTATAGACCAATTTCCCTCATGACTATAGATGCAAAAATATTAATAAAATATTATCAAAAAGACTATATCAACTTATCATGAGAATAATACACTTTGATCAGGTAGGATTTATTCCAGGAATGCAAAGAAGTTTCAATATTAGGAAAACTATCAGTATAATTGATCGTATCAACAACAAAACTAGCAGAAACCATATGATTATTTCAATACTTGCAGAGAAGGCTTTTGACAAACTGCAACACCCATTCCCATTAAAAACGCTAGAAAGTATAGGAATAAATGGAGTCTTCCTTAAAACAATAAGTAGCATCTATCTAAAACCATCAGCAAGTATTATATGTAATAGGGATAAGCTCGAAGCATTTCCAATAAGATCAGGGGTGAAACAAGGATGTCCACTATCACCCCTCTTTTTCAATCTGGTACTAGAAATGTTAGCAGAAGCAATAAGAGAAGAAAAAAAAATTGAAGGAATCAAGTTAGGAAAAGAAGTGACAAAGCTACCACTCTTTGCAGATGATATGATGGTATACATGGAGAATCAAGTAAAAAAATACTTGAGATAATAAATTTGGCAAAGTTCAAGGATATAAAACAAACCCACATGAATCCTGGACATTAGTATGTATTTCTAATGAAATCCAGAAGCAAGAGATAGAAAGAGAAATCTCATTTAAAGTTACTGTAGAAATTATAAAATATTTGGGAATCTACCTGCCAAAACAAACCAAAACAAACACAATTACAAAACACTTTTCACACGAAGTCAGATCTAACTAATTGGAAAAACACCAGGTGCTCATGGCTGGGTTGAGCTAATATAATAAAAATGACAATTTTACCTAAATTTAATTATATATTTAGTGCCATACCAATCAATCTACCAAAAATTAATTTATAGAACTAGAACAAATAGTAATGAAATTCATTTGGAAGAACAAAGTTTCCATAATATCAAAGGAATTAATGAAAAGACATGCTAGGGAAAGGTGGCCTAGCCATACCAGATTTTAATCTGTATTATAAAGCAGCAGTCATCAAAACTACTTTCTACTGTAAGATGAATAAAGTAGTGAATCAGTGGAATAGATTAGGTACATGGGACACAGCAGTCAATGACTATAGTATTCTACTGTTTGATAAACGCAAACACCCTGTTTTGGGGATAAGAACTCACTATTTGAGAAAAATATGCTGGGAAAACTGGAATATAGTATGGCAGAAACTGGGCATAGACCAACAACGTACACCATATACAAAAATCAAGTCTAAATTGGTACACAATTTAGGTATAAAGGCTGATACTGTAAGCAATCTAGGAGAGCAAGGAATAGTTTCCCTGTCAGAGTTATGAAAATGGGAAAATTTTATGAACAAACAAGAGTTAGAGAGCATTATGAAATGCAAAATGGATAATTTTGATTACATTAAATTGAAAATATTTTGTACAAATAAAGCCAAAGTAATCAAGATTCAGAGGGAAAATTGGAAAAAGATTTTTACAACCAGCGTCTCTGATAATGGCCTCATTTCTAAAATACACAAACAATTGAGTCAAATCTTTAAGAATACAAGTCATTCTCCAATTGATAAATGGTCAAAGGATATGAATAGGCAGTTTTTAGAGGAAGAAATTAAAGATATATATATAAGCAAAATTTATAAGAAAAATTTATCTAAATCACTATTTATTAGAGAAATGCAAATCAAAATAGCTCTGAGGTATCACATCTCACCAACCAGACTGACTTAGATGACAAAACAGGAAAATGATGAATGATGGAGAGAATGTGGAAAAATTGGAATGCTATTGCATTGTTGGTGGAGTTGTAAACTGATTCAGTCATTCTGGATAGCGATTTGGAACTATGCCCAAATGACTATAAAAATGTGCATCCCTTTGGACCCAGCAATACCACTTTAGGGCTGTATCCCAAAGAGATCATATATGTTGGAGAAAGACCCAAATAGATAAAAATATTTATAGCAGCTCTTTTGGTGGTGGTAAAGAATTGGAAATCAAGAGGATGCCCAGTAATTGGGAAATGGCTAAAGAAACTGTGGTATAAGAATGTAATGGAATGCTGTTGTGCTATAAGAAATGAGGAGCGGATGGACTTCATAACAACCTGGAGAGACGTATATACACTAAAGTTGAGTGAGAAGAACAGAACCAGGAGAAATTTTATAATTACAGACACAACTAACTTTGATAGTCTGGGCTCCTCTCAGCAATGCAAGGTTATAAGACAACTCCAAAAGCCTAATGATGGAAAGAGATATCCACATCCAGAGAAAGAGGTACAGAGTCTGAATGTAGTTTGAAGCAAACTACTTGCTCTCTCTCTTTTTCTTGTTTTGTTTTGTTTCCTCTCTCTCATTATTGACCCCATTGGCTATAATCCCTCTTTACAACCTTACTAATGTTTAATGTGAAGGTATTTGTAGATCCTGTATTTGATTGCATGTTGCCATCGGTGGGTGGAGGAGAGCAGAAGGAGGGAGAGAAAGTTTGAAACTCAAGGGATTGAAGAACTGAATGTTGTAAACTAAAAGTAAATAAATTTTAAAAAACACCTTTCACTTTATACAAATGTCAAGTGGCTTGAGATCATTAAAATGAAGGGCTTAACAAGGACAGAATCAAGAATCAGTAACAAATTCTTTGAATGCCTTTTAAATAAAATTGAACATGAAATTTGGCTTCACTAACAAAGACGTGTTGTAATTGCATAATGTGAGCACTGTTTGTCTAGATCCCGAATTTCACATTACACAACAGAAATCAAACATAGTGTGTTCTGCAATACAATATTCATGAGTGTTTGATTATGTAATGCTGGATTGGAAGCCAAATTAAAAAAAAAAACCATGAATCCTTTTTAAAAAGGCATCATAAACATCCAAATAACTAAAGCCATGAAGATGCAGATGGTAGAGCTTTGCACTTCGAGATTATTTTCTGTTTGTTATCAGTTCCAGAAATTATTTAGGAGAATTCTAATATTATTCTCCAATCATCATCATCACCATCATTTTGTTCTCCTTAATACAGTTATACATGCTACTGTATCACTGTTATTCCCCACAAAATAAATTAAGGCCAATGAGTTTGTTTTATGTCACATTAATAAAACCTAAGCAGAAATGTAAGCCAATAATAAAGTACAAGGAAGATTTTTGCTGGAATTATTGAAGTATGAAAATAGAAAAAGAATTCCAATTAATGTGGCAATCATTTACCATGACATTTTACAGTAAGGTATAATTCAATCAATCAATAAACAAAGACAAGAAATGTTCAATAGTCAAGTGAATGGGACTGAAAACCCACCCAGCAAGTGCTCTAATATCTGCTCACAAAAGATTCGTCCAACAAAGAATCTGAAATGTTATATTCAAAGTAATAATCATCTGTTACATTCTGATGTGAAGAAATCTTTTTGGAAATGACCCTGTCATTCCTTCTGAAATAAAAATAATAATAATTTTTACTTTTCTGGTCAAGACAGAGGAACCCTGATTGCGGCTGCTTGGACCTTGTTAAGATTCCTCACTTAATACTTTCATACAGATAGGTGCTAAACTGGAATAGAGCTTTCTTTGTATGCAAAATAGGGCTGATATACTCACTGTCCTTTTCCAGAAGGTGGATGTTTTTGCCCTAACACAGGCATGACCACGTGTCATTTTAAAGGTGTAAGAAATACAAGGACTTTACAAAAAAAATTCTGCCAAGTGATTGCCCTTTCACATATCAATGCTCAATGAAAAGACATGGCTCTGTCGCATCATGCATTTTAATATTTTCTGGTATAGCCATTTTAAACAAACAAACAAAAAAAAACAAAAAAAACCCATCATTTGACTTCAATAGGAAGCAACTGTTTTATGACTGTAGTAAGTAGGGCTAGAACATAAAAGAGGAATTCATGACCTTTATGGCAATATTTGGATTCCTTTACTATTTCTTTCAAAACTGTATTAGACATGCACTTCTCTCCTCTGGTATCATCCTTTTTGATCCATTAGGTAGGCTTCTTATCCTTTTGTTCACTTGTGATCAAATTTCTGAGGCCATCTAATCTAAGCTCTTTGTTTTACAGAAAAGGCAAATAAAGACTAAGAAACTTCCAAGGTCATACAGTTAGCACACTCAGTCCCATGGTGCTTCCTGGTTTGGATCTAGGTGGTAGAAGGCACTGAATCTGAGACCAATATGAGCATTCCAATATAAAACTCCTTTACAAGTACCTCCTCATGGCATGAAGGTAATTCTGCTTTCTTGAAAGCTCTGTCAGAGATACATAGACTCTGGCCAACACCAGCAAGTTGAACAGACACTGAGAAGGTGCCTGTTGATGGATTGGCCATCTGTTGTCTACAGACCAACCTAATTAAGTTGGCAGAGGCTTGTTGCCAAGAGGCTAGCCACTTCCATCAAAATAGAGTGATTCATATTTTTGGCCTCAACAACTCATTGAAAACAGTTTTCTAAAGCATGGACTAGATAAAATCTGTTTTAGTAGTGAGGGCACCACACCAGTAAAACCATGCAACTTTGGAAGTCTTAACTTATTTGATATTAAAATAGTGATTTGTAGACAGAAGAAACTGAAAAAGATCCCTTTACCTGCCTCAAATTGAAATACATCAAATATGGCAAAATTACCCTATCATGCTTTTACCTACCATTTAAGTCCACTTCTATACCTCTGGTATAGGGGTGTAAAAGAATTATGCAATAAAATTCATAAAGTTCTTGCATGAGTTATTATCTCCCCGAAATTCCAACATGAAGCATACTTTACCCATTCAAGCTATATTGAAAAACTAGCCATAGTGAGTTCAATGTCTTGTATCCAAAAGCACTTTTGTAAATGGTTAATATCAAGGCAATATAATGAATAGCACTATTGAGGGAAGTGGTACAATTAGCAAAACTGCACAGTGGCATGCAATGTCAAAAGTGTTTTAGTTGCAGTGATCTTTCCTTTAGCTCTCTCAAATGCCAGGACCATTTGTGAGAAATCACGGTTTTGCAGGTGTTTCATCATTAAAGTTGACACTGTGTCACTGTTTTGTTCATCCATGAAACAGATATGCTGAATCTTTATTTGGGGCAATAGTTTGAAACTGATAGAACAAAGCCCTCTGCACTGTCTGACCATGATTTTTAGGTGGAAGTGGGTTGGGGGGGGCGGTTGCTAAGAGGGATAGAATGATAATCCCAAAGCAACTTTTAGAAGACTGTTTATTTCTAATGTTGGCATAAACTTTAAAACGTAGATTTAAAAGGCACAAGGCAAGAAAAGGAGAATGTTCTTTCTAGTTAGTTAGGAGTTGCTTTGAGACATTGATAACAAAATTTTAAGAAGCATGTCTATAATAAAGGTCACAATACTTCTTTTGTGACCAGGGATACCACTGGCAGGGCTTAATCTAAAAACAAAACAAAACAAAAAAAACACTGTTCCGCCCCTCCCAAGAATGTGAAAGATGTCTACCAACACAAATTTATCGTAGTTTTTTTGTTGTTAAGCATTTGAAATACAAAGAAACAATCTATATATTCAAGATTGAAGAATAGATGAATTATGCAATGGGATTCTATAAATCAACAGTAGTTCATTACACACTCACTCTATGCTGCATCCTGTACTGTACTCTGAACAATGTTTTAGATACTAGCAGAGAGAGTATACCTAATGAATAGAATAATAGATTTGGAGACAGAAAGAAGTGAATTCAAATCCTACCTTCTGGTACATGAGATGTGTCTCTACTTAAATCCCTTCATCATTATGTACTACAGGTTATTCCCTAGGCCTTATCTATGAAATCGTATATAGAAGGGTTGTGATTTGCTTGGGGAATTACAAAATGGGATTTCCTCACTCTGATGAAATCAGTGTAGTTGTATGGCACCATGGCACTGTACGATTCAGTATGACAAAAAAAAATGGAATTTAGGAAGACATGTCAAAGTGAATAAAATTGAGATTAGATAAACCACAACTGTATATGTATTAGCTACAATAACACAAACTAAAACACAACAGAACAAAGATAACAGAACTTCATACAGTGGTAAGGAAATACAAAACAAACTTTATTTGGTTAGTTTATTTAGTTCTACTTGCAAAATTCCTTAGGATGATATTAGGTTATGAAAACTGTTTTCCTCCTTATATTTTCTTGTTTATTTGTTTTTGCTGGTGGTTTTAAGTTTGTAAATTTATTTGATTTTTTTTTAAATTCAATTTTATCTTATTTTCATTCCAAATTCTCTCTTCTACCACCCATTGAGATTAGTTTACAACAGGAGTGGGGAACTTACAGCCTCAAGGTCGTATGTGGCCCTCTCGGTCCCTTTGACTACATCCAAACTTCACAGAACAAATGACCTTAATAAAAGGATTTGCTCTGTAAAACTTGTATTCCGTCAAAAGGCTGCACCCAAGGACCTTGAAGGCTACTTGCGGCCTTGAGGTCACGCAGGTTCCTTGATTTACACAGTATAATTTTAAAATAATAATAAATATGAGCATAAGGCAAACATATCAGGGAGTATTTGACTATGGAATTTTTATATCTTTTTGCCTGCTTCTTTCATTGAGCCCCAAATTAGTGTGTTTTTTTTCTTTGAAGTGGAATGAATTAATAATGCATTTTGTCCAATGTAACATGACTTTTATAACCAGTAGAGTCTTAGATATTAGAATTTGTTTTTTATTTTTATATCCACAGCCTCTTTTCTTTAATATTTATTGGTAGAACATCAAATCCACACATTAACAGTTCATGTTTTATAACCATGACTACACGTATACAATTATTTGTATTATACTTATAGTTCTATAGCTTAAACACATCATCCTCCTTTACCCTGAAACATATTTTTACCAGCATTCTAAAATTTATCTCCCTTTCTTTATATTACGTCCCTTTCTATACTAGTTTTCATTTCACTCTTGTTGACCTGATATTAAAATGACAATATCTGAGGTTTATGACATCTGTTTTATTTGTATGGTAATTCTCATATTACTGATAGTTCTTTAAAATATGCTTTGGTATGGAAGAATATTCAGTTTTGTCAACTTCAAAATGTTTGACAAGTAGAAATAAAATTGCATTTGTAAAACAAGAGGCATCTGGGATTTACTGATAATGCAGCTAAAGGGGGATAAATGGGATATATAAAGGGAAACATCAGAATGGCTTGAAGCTTGTACCAAAAAGTAGCCTGCAAGGTTGTATGGACCAGAACATACAAATCCCATGGGATGACTTTGCCTTTGGCTCCTTGGTAACATTTTCTGTATGTTTCTAGTAAGGAAATGTTATACTTAGCTCTTTAATTTTTCTTTCAACTTAAATGCATATGTATGTCCAGGCCTACCTTAGCTTGAATTGTTGACACCAACCAAGAATCTCCACTGAGTAATTCCTCCAAGGGGATTATACTGGATCAAAATTCTTAAGGTTATTTTTGCCTCAAACATTCTAAAATTCTATGATCAAATAATATAACATATTTCTAGTCTGTCTGTGTATGTATGTATGTATGTATGTATGTATCTATCTATCTATCTATCTATCTATCTATCTATCTTCCTACCTACTGAAACTACCTAGAAGAAAAGAAGCATTGTATATAGGCTAAAAATTTCAGTTCAGAATCAGGAAGACCTGGATTCAGGTCTTGCCTCTAAAACACTGACTGTGTGACCCTGGACAACTCACTTAACCTCTCTATGCCTAAGGCAGCTCTCTAAGACTATAAGATGCAGAAAAGTAGAGTTAGTGTCCTCATTGAGGAATTCTCAATACCAGTGAAATCACAGATCCATGTTTTATATATCCTCATCCCTATGTACTCCTTATAGGTGAGAAGATGGTTTATTTCTTAGTTTAGACCATGGGTTTAAGATGGTTCCAGAAAGTGCATAGCAGAGAATAAAAGAAAACTCACAAAGAAGAAAAGAAAAAAAAATACAATCCTCAACATAATGAGTAGTATTTATCATATGGGCTTTCCTGAAATGAAAGTTTGTTGTTACATATTTTGAATCCTCTCATATGTTCTACTATGTACATGACATGCCTTTTTTTCTTTCTAACTTTGTATTTAAGTTTCAATATTTAAATTTATGATATATTTTTATTTCTTTTCTCTGTTCTATATTTGTGTTCAGGCATTTGAGTCTAAAATACAATTTAAAAAAAAGGAAAAAAAGGGATGGTTCCAGGATGTTATCTGTCCCAAAAGGAGGTAAAAGAACTGGTGACTACTGTGAAAAGCTATCCCCCTTATGTCAGCACTATTCACAACTGAGAGGCAAAGATGAAACTGCCTACCAATTGAAGTCACAGTCTAGAGAAGAAAGTAGACTCAGGATACAACATCTTTATTCCATAAACTGAAAATTGGGAATGGCAAGAAGTCAAGTGCAGAATTGAAATCAGTCTTAACCATATCAGTTCCCTCTTTTTTACGAGAATGTAATTCTTTTATTTTTACACCTATGCCTTCTCTTTACCCTTATTGATATAGCTTACAACTCCTCTCAGAATATCATTTAACACAGATGGTAAACTTTTGTAAAATAATGAAATTTGACATGACTATTTTACTGTTTTTAGTTGCAGTAAAATCTTATACTGATAAAGCTTTATAGCATAAAGGTGATCCTACCTATAAGAAACCTGAAAACACAAGCTCTGGCTAATTACACCAGGAAGAAAAAACTTCAAGCCAAGGTCCAGTAACATATTAGCATTATTATCAAAGACTAGCATAAATAAATTTGGATAGCCTCATCACTAGAGAGCTCGATAGCTTTTTTTTTTTTGACCACATACCATCATCTGCCTAAAACCCATAGAAGTTCTGATTTGTGGGGAAGTAACTATGTTAACAAAATAGTATTTCCATGAAATACTAAAATGTATAATTTAAACTTTTTTTTTCTTCAGAAGAGTTGGTATGTTACTGTAATGTCATGTTCTGTGATGTCTCACATTTGGGCCAATATGTTAATGTTCATGACATGCTGAGATTGATAGGTCTCATGAAAAACAAATCTTTAAAAATCATGAAAAAAGACTAATTGCTGAGATTTTTCTGGAAAATGTCTGAACCAAAGCTTAGGTTATTCAGTCAGCTGAATATGGAAAATGGAAGAGAAATTCAATTTATTGGCAAATCATCAAGAATATGTTGTCAGCCTTGGGAAATATTTTCTACTCTTCTGATTATTTTAGTGTATCAGTAATATGTAAACCACTTCCAGTAAATTACAGGAACTAGAAAATATCAGCAAACACCACTCTCCCTTCCTTAGTAGGATTAGAAATGCCATATTATAAATTGTCTAAGTTGGAGAGAATTGCCTTATACTAATACAATTTCAACATCTTGTCTTATGTTCCTTCAACTGAAGGACTAATAAGCTACCACATTACTCAACAATCCTTTTTGAGGAGGAGTGAAGGGGTGCACATATGCACACTTCTCTCCTAAACAGATGCCTAACAACATCTAAGTAGATATTATCTTCACTACTAGCTATAGAACTAAGCTATTAAACTCCAGTGCATTGGGAAAATGTGTCTAACAATGGGAAGCCCCATATTGAAGTTACTGACTGTAACCCTGAAAACTCATCCTATCATACCAACCTATTCCTTCTGATCTCTCTCTTGGAAGGATCAGAATACATTTGGCATCTTCCTTTTAATGATGTTGATTTGAAAATTAAGAGGCCATGCTAGGATGCTTCTGCCAAACAACAAAATCAATTAACTGTGATGTGAATGTATAAATCTCAGCACAGAGACTTACTAGAGTGATCCAAGTGAGTTGGTTAACTATCAGACAGATATTTATTACCTTGTTCATTTCTCAAAACTGTAGGGATCTGGAATCCCTGGAACAACACACATCTGTGATTACTTAGAGAACCACTGGATGTCAGTGATGCATACCACAAATATAATTATTTAGCCCTTCATGTATCTCATGACATATAGTGTGGACCTAACCTGTAGACTCTCATATGACCCTGAGTTATGTATCAAGTTTTCAAAGGAGTATGTATGTATGTATGCATGTATGTATGTGTACATATACACACAAAACACACATAGTGATAGAGATAGATATGTATATGCAATTATGCGTATATGTGTATATATAGGTGTCTAATACATATATAAATATGTAAATATACACACAGGTAGATACTTATACCACATTTACTTTAGGATGCACAGAGAAGTATTAAATAAAGAATGAAAGGGAGGGGAGATGTTAAGCAATTGTTTTGTTTTCTTTTTAAAAATTGATTTGTTTATTTACTTTTAGTTTACAAGATTCAGTTCCAGAGTCTCTTTGAGTTTCAAGTTTTCTCCCCTCCTTCCCTC
>JAQQSU010010198.1:0-12489 GCA_028627135.1 Pseudochirops cupreus | reverse complement strand
TCTGACTTTATTTGTGTGAAAAGTGTTTTGTAGTTGTGTTCATAAAGGTACTGGGTTTCAATAAATTTTTACAGTGCCCTTAAGCCAAGAACTTAACAATTCTGCTTATTAAGTAGTTATGTCCAAACAACTTAATAAGTATTTATGTCCTAAAAACTTATTAACCATTTAAAAAAATATAATACCCATAATTGCAAGAAAAAATAATATTTTAATTTCATCCTTTAATAACTATATTCATAAATGGGCACTGTATAACTTCTTGAACCTAGGAATCACTTTGGACACTGCCATGCTCATTTCTTGTTCCATGTTGACTTTCATAGAGTTTTTGCATTGTTTTAGCACAGCAACCACCAAAACCCCAACTTCAGAAATATATGACATTGCAAACAAGAAAGTGCGAGTTTATGGGAGTAGCCAAAAATACAAGTAAACAAAAGCATATCTCAGACATTTGAGAACTTCATCGAAAAGAATGTAGAGTGATCTTATGTTGAAACTGTGGAGTTCCTTGAGCTGCTTAATTTGAGGTGCCTGACAGATGTTGATGAGTATTCCTGTTTCTCTTGAAAATTTAAAATATCCCAAGGCATCCTTATAAGTTTGCAGTGACTCTCCAATTGCTGTACACAGTTTGGGAACCCCAGTATAAGGGAGGTCTCCCTTATATTGAGCAGAGACCTAAGTCTCTTTAAGTTCCGTGCTTTGGTCCAAGTTGTGCCCTCTGGTGCCACAGAGAGTGGAGCCTATTCCCTCTTCCATATGCCAGCCCTTCAAGTACTTGAAGACAGCAATCATGCTCCCAGTTTACACTGTACTATCCCCAGGACCTTCTGCCCATCCTTTTGTGCAGTGGTTTTGAGTCCCTTTCCATCAAGATGGCCCTCCTGTGGAGGGTCTTCTGAAGAATGGTCGGAGAACTCCATCATTGCAGAAGGGTTAAAGAAAGGCTGTTTCCCATGTACTCTCTGTCCTTGTTACATCCTTTAAGCAGAGCTCCAAGCATATGTCAGAGAATGGGCTTTAAAAAACTGAAAAGTCAGCTTTTTAAGGTATTTCATCTAATGTGCTGCTAGTCTGCAGCATTAGTATGGCAATCACTCATGGAGTGCACAGCCTATGAAATCAATGTTTAGAATGTAGAGTGCTTCCACCATACAGAATTCTCTAGGGTTCCATTGCTCACTATGTGTCCCAGGTGGCCAGAAAAGGTCTTCTTACCTGGAAACTTCAGGAGAGAGAGACAGATTGGTGACCTCATTCCAATAATTTGTCAAGAATTCTAGCCCTTTGCTTTGTGTGTAATTGTAATTGTCTCAAATTCCATCCAAATGGACACAAGGGAAGACCTTCTGTACCAAGAATAAATCCAGGAGCAGGGTTCTGTCATAGACTCCCATTTTTATCTACTGAATGGTGTGATGAAAAGAGCTTGGACTTGGGAATCAAAGGATGTGGTTTGGAATCCTGCTAATTAATTGTTACGTCAGTCTAGTTGCTTTCTCTGGGCCTCAGCTTCCTCCTCTGTAAAAGGAGGAGGTTGGATTAAAGCAGATCTTCTTAAACTGTGAGTCAAGACCTGTATGGGTTTGTAAAAAATTTAGCAACAGTAAAAAGTTTCTGAATGCTCAACGACCAAAAATTAATTAAAAATCTAATGCGTAATGAATCTAAGGTCTTTCTGGCAGCACTTGCCTTTGTGTCATGCAACTTCAATGCAGCCTTGGTTCTGAACACACAGTATTGCACATTTTACATTACGTGTGGTGTCACACCCCTCAATGCCAACAAACACTGACGAAACATGAAAAGGGGTCAAGAGTAGAAAAAGTTTGAGAAGCCCTCAATTAGGGGACCCCTAAGGAAACTTCTAACTCTAGAACCTATGAATAAAGTTCAGATTCCTGGTGTCGGCATTCAAGGCTTCTTCCCAAACTAAATCTCATGCCAATCAAATAACTAAAATCAGAAACCTCAGGGAAATCAATGATTGCAAAAGAAATTAAGAAATATCAGAGACTGTTACAAATAGTTGTATGTCAACAAAATGTTAGCATAAATGGACAAATGCAATTGCTGATAGGCACTGGTGTAGGGAAATTCTTCACTGGGTGTATAGTCACAGGTTTGGATCTTCCCTCCTCTTTTCTACAAAGGCTAAATGGACAAAACAGGAAATAGATAATAAAACAAACCAATTTTACAAGAACTTAAACAGCCCATGAATGAGGTGCCATATAAAAAGGCACCAGATGGATAAGTACTAAAAAAAAAACCCAACAAATAATCCCTTTACGAAATAAACTGTTTTCCAAAAATAGAGAAAATGACAGCATTGCTGGGTGTGGTTGCACATGCCAGTATTCTCTGCTACTGGGAAGGCAGAGACTGGAGGATTGCTTGAGTTGGGGAGTTCTGAGCTGCAATGGACTAAACCAATTGAGTGTCTGCATTAAATCTGACACCAATATGGTGAGAGCCTGCACTCACCCTGGAGTTTGGGGGATCTGGGGGGCATGTGGAGTCATCAGGCTACCTAAGGAGGGACAACAGAGCAGATCCTCCATACTGATATGTACTGGGATTGGCCTGTGAGTGGCTGCTGTTCTTCTAGCCTGAGAGTAAAAGGAGGACTCAGAATAAAAAAAAGGAAGAAAAAGAAAAAAAGATTTCCAGCATCATTAGTGAATATTGACACAAAGTATTAAAATATGAGTATTTTAATTTAAACAGGAATAAAGCAATCTATCCCTCTCTCTAGATCTTCCATTTTGATCAGGTAGGGTTTATGTAGCAGGAACAAAGGAGTGGTTTTAAATTAAGAAAAATAATCATTATTTCCAGCATCATTATACATTATTCCCAAATTGTTCTTCTCTCAGTTCCTCACATACCACATTCCCTCTTTTTTATCTGTTCCGTGGCACTGACTGTTCCCCATGCCTGGAATGCACTCTCTCCTCACCCTTACCTCCTGGAGACTCCTCTTCTTTATAGATGCAGCTCAAGTATCACCTTTTATATGAAGTCTTTCCTGATCTCCCCAGCCATTCAAATCTAGCCTTGGATACTTATTATCTATGTGACCCTTGGTGAGTTACTTGGCCTCTGTCTTGCCTCAGCTACAAAAGAGGGGTGATAATAATAGCACCTACCTCCCAGGACTGTGTGAGGGTTTGTTAAGTGCTAATTAGCGTGCCTTGCACACAGTAGGCACTTAATAAGCGCTCTCTTCCTACCTCCCTTCCAAACTCCCTTGCATTTAACTACTATGTATTCGTTTGTATACTGTGTATATTTATTCCGGGTATACTTGTTTCTTGGGTTAGAATGTAACTTCCTTAAGAAGCGGCATTGTTTTGGTCTTTGTTTTTTTATCCTCATGAATAGCATGGTGACAGATACTTGATACTTTTTCAGTGGGATGCCCTGTGCTTCTGGCAAACAGCCCCTACGCTTTTCCACCAGTTTACCTTCACTCGAGTAATTTCTTATGTTTTGAGTAGCCAATATTTCCACCTCATCTTTGCTAATTGGTCCTCCCTCTACTTTTCCTTCCAGCCATGACCCACGTTTTATTTCTGTCATGGAGCCTTCCCCCATTTTACCCAGCTAGCAACTTTCTAGATTTCTCCTTCTTCTGATTTCACCATATTTTATTCTCATATATTTGCCTCATTTTTTGCATTATATTATTAATTTTTATATTTTATATTATTATTATTTATATTATATAATGCAAATATTATATTTGCATTATAAGGACTTTTATACATGTCTTATCGCCCGTAATAGATTTTAAGTTCTTTGAAATAAAGAAATGTTTCACATATGTAGCTCCTCTAGCTCTAAAGTAGGCAGTTAGGTGGCTCACTGAATAGAGCGGTGGGCCTGGAGTCAGGAAGACCTGAGGTCAACCCCAGACACTGCCTAACTGTGTGACCCTGGCAAGTCACATAACCTCTGTTTGCCTTAATCCACTGGAGAATGATACTTTGGTATTTTTACCAAGAGACTCCAGTATCTTTACCAAAAAAATTGCATGGACAGCATTGACTGTGGTCCGTGGGGTCAGGAAGAGTCGGATGTGACTGAATAACAACAAGCTCTAAAATGATGCCTTGTGCACATTTAGGTACCTAGTAAATGTTTAGTGAAGTAACAGAAAGTATTCATTAAGGACCTTATTGTGTGAAATTCTGTACCGTGTGTCTTTCCTGCAGAATTCACTCTATTTTTATTACCTCAGTTTCTCCTAGAATTAGTAACTATTTTGTAATTTCATATTTCTCCTTATTGATCTCACAAGAATGTTGTGTGGAAAGGGTTAGAGAAAAGACTGAGTGACAGGCAAGTGATTGGAGTCCTAATGCCAAAAGGGTTGACCCAAATATATTGCCCTTTGCATATTTATTTTGTATGTCATTTGCATAGCATTCACTTAATTATGGAAGCATTGAAATTTCTGTAGCTTTTCTGTCTCCTCCTCCCCCTACTCTCATATCCTATCTACTTTTTTCTTTCATTGCCTTTTAGCCTTCCTTCTGGTATTTCTCCTCAGGAGAAATACCTGAGTTTAACCTCAGTTTCCCTATAACCCCTACTTCTACTGGCTTACACACACACACACACACACACAGTATTTCTCTTGATGTATACAACAACCAGGGATGTACTTGAGCCTCTTTCAATTGTTCAATTTTAAGTGTGAGAATTTGTACCTTGGAAATTTACAAAAACTATAAATCTGGACTTGGTTTGTTGTTTTGTTGATTGTGTGGACTTCAGAAAATGATGGAGAAAATGTTGATGATGCAGATTAAATTTAGAAGTGTGCTGTGAACACACTTTTTTTCCCCCTGGAGAGCCAATTGTTAAACATTTATCAGTCTGGGAGTTAGTGCTTTTACCATCCCCCTTTCTCTGCTGAGGCTTGGGGAAGTTATGCAAAACTTGCCCATGGTCACCCAACTGATAAGTATCTGAAATGTGATTTGAACCCCTATATTTCTAATACTAATTCCAGTATTCCATCCTCTACCCTGGGATACATTTCTATACTATGCTCTAAAATGCTTGTTGGACCCAAGGGGTGAATATTTCTTTGTCCTGAACCATCCAATATGAACCACTGGATTTGGAGGGCTTCATTCTGATGATATACTGTGTTCAGCATGAGGGAGTACAGAAAATTTGCTTTATTCCATCAGGCTTTGAAACCCCAGGAAGTTGAGGAAGGCAGGGCAAGAGACATGCCCTGGGGTGCCATTAAAGCCTGCCCGTTTGGCGGCATTGGAATCCTGATTCTGACTTTCTTCAGTTGCCTTTGTTAAGTTTCCTGTTGCATCATCCACTGGCAGAATGAGCAAGTCTATTCACATACAGTTACATACCATCCACTCTTTCTGCCTTTCCTAGCAAATAATACTGTACATTAGTATCTGAAAGTGTGTGTCATGGAGTAGGTGCCTAGAACAGTGCTTTGCAATCAACAGGTGCTTAATACATGTTAATACAAATGAAGGAATGCATCCAAAGCTTCTTCATCTCCATGAACTTGCAACAGTAAGTTTCTCCTTTTGTTCCATCTAAGCCCTTTACTCCTATTTGCCTGCACATGTGTCCACCTACACAAATTGATAAACAACAATTCTTCAGGCCGTGCGAAAAATATTTGGGTCAAATGTAATGTTGAGTCTTATGGAGAAGAAGAGCAGGACCTAAAATCAAAGTTATTTTTGGGGTGTTAGCAGAAATGAGAATGCTAACAAAAATAATCTCCAATAAGACCATAATAGATCAAATTGGTAAGCTTTTTTAATCTTAATTGAGTTCTGGCATGAGGCCTAGGCCCAGCGTTGAAGACAGAGTTGAGGTAGCATAAAGACAAAGCTGGAGTTCCTGATTCCACTGTCCAGTTGTCCAGAATGGGCTTGTGGCGAAAGCCTTCTGAGTAACATATAAATTCAAATCAAGTCACTTGCCAGGCAGTTGTTCACTGCCAGGGATTTAGGATGGGGTGAAAAATTTTGTTCTTGGTTGAAGTACATCAGGAGGAAATCAGACCAAAGGAAATGTGCACTGAGTTTGGGCACTGGGCTTGGCTGAACTCCATGCTCTGAGTGCTGCTGCTTTCCTTTAAAAAAAAATTAAAACAAAACAAAAACAAGTCGGTGCCTTCCGCAAGGGCCTCTCTCTCATTCCTCCCTCCCCCCAACACAAACTTTGCCCTTTTAAACTCCTAAGGCTGGAGGAAGCCAGCATAGGAAATGATGGTAGCAGAAGTTTCTATAGTAGGAGCCAATTCCCAGGCCTTATGATGAGAAGGATAATCACAGTATATTGCATAAGGTCTCTCTTTGCTCAGTCTAACTGCCTTCCAGAGCTTTGAGTTAGTTTGTGGAGAAGGCTTCTTCATCCCTTTTCTTTGCTTTAGACCCACCTGTCAGAGTCAGAAGGGGGAGCAACCACAGTGAGACCAGTGGTGTTATGCCTGGGTAAGTGCTGGGGAGGGTCTTTCTTCTCTACAGCCTTATTTTTCCTCTAGTTCAATGCATGTTCTATCAAGGCAGGGGATGCTCTGAGAGTCTGAAAGCTTTCTCTTCTCTACTCTGGGGCAGAATCCTCCTGGTAAATAGGTCAGGAGTCAGCAGGGGATAAGCTTGTGGCCAGAGAAGGGCCAGGCTATATGGAAAAGATGCTAGGGTTACAGAGAGTATTTTGCTGTGGGGCCCAAGAGAACCTGGTGCTCTCTGTGTTTCTTCCTGTGTCTGGTAATTGTGTGTAGTCTGACTTAATCTCTCCAAAGAGGTCCAGGTGAATTGCTAGAGGCTAGCCCACTGGACAGTTTATAAGGATTCAGCTGTTAAGTGTATCAGTGTTAGAAGGAATGGTGCCCCTCACCCTACTACTAACTTTTTTGCCCAGATGAGTTTTCCTTGTATAAATGCCTCTTCTTCCCTCTGGAAAGTAATATCAAAATAAATGGGTCTGATTCTCTTTACCAGTTTATTTGTTATCTCCAAGCCCCCCAGCCAGAGACAGCGCTTCTGGTGAAATATCTCAGTGTTCGTGCTATCTCTGTCTCTTATTGGGGATATCCCCCCCCAATTGCTTCATTCCAGTTGTAATCCCAATAAGAAAAACTGAATTAACAACTCACAATAGTTATCACTGTTTGTACAGAGTAAACATTTTTTAAAAAAGAAAGGTAAACAGATTCACCCCTACTGCCACTCTTGTGCCAATGGGAAAAGGCTTCAGACTCCCATGAAAGAACTGGAAAGAGAGGTGCTGGGGGGTGGGGAGAGAGGAGATATATATATATATATACATATATATATATATATATATATATATATGTATATATATATATATATATGTATATAGGATTGCTCTTGCCTTGGGACCTGTAGGAGGTGCTTGGAAGATTTCCCCAACGTGGCTTTTGTCTGGATGCTCCTGAGCCAGCCTGAGTTTTGGCCTCTTTCTTTGTGGTGGTTACCTGCCTGATGCTTCTGCCCTTTCGGCTTTAGTGTAGTATCTTCTAACTTCCCTTCTCTAGCTGTATGCTTCTTTTGGATCTTGATTCCTCGTCAACAATCTCTTTAGAACTCAATTAACTAATTTTTAAAGGTCACAATGACGCGTGGCCTATCATTCTTCATCCTATCCTGTTGCTTCTTGTTTACACATCCAGACTTCACTGTGTGGACTAATTTCTTGTGACTACATCAATGGATGATGGGAAGGGTTAGGAGGAGATGGGTGCAAATGTCCCTGCCCCGCCTTAAATTAGGAAAAGCAGAAAATCATGAAGATTATTACCTCTGTCTCTTAAGTCTTCATTGCCCTGGGGAAGAGGAATCAGAATACAAGCCGGTGATAGCGTGCTTAAATGGAAAGCAGGGGAGTCAAGGATTCCCATATCTGCTCCTTACTGAAGGTATGGTCCTGTGCAAATGATTTGACCTGTCTGGGCCTCAGTTTCCTCGTCTGTAAAACAGGACTAATGATATCGATATCTGCTTTTTAGAGTTGTGAGGCTCAAAGGAGATAATGTATGTATATGGGTGAGTTATATGATGTTGTTCAGTCATTTTTCAGTTGTGTTTGACTCTTTGTGACCCCTTTTAGGATTTTTTTGGTGAAGATATGAGTGTGGTCTGCCATTTCCATCTCTAGGTCATTTTACAGATAAGGAAACTGAGACAAATAGGCTTTCTTAACTTGCAGCTAGTAAGTGTCTGAGGCCAGATTTGAATTCAGGTGTTCTTGACTTTAAGCCCTATGATCTATCCACTGTGCTACCTAGCTGTCCTTAAATGAGTTATATACCAGTGAGTTATTTTTCTTTTTCTCCATGGACAGGTGTTACACAAATATCAATAGATCCGCTTAAGTTCTAACTTTGGAGTACAGGAAGGAATTCTGACCTTCATCCTCAATCCTGTGTCACTACTAGAAAATGAGAATTTTAGAGCTAGAAGGCATTGGAGAGATCATGCAAACACAGAGCTTTGCGCATAACAGTAAATGATTGATTAGAATCAAAGAACCTAATCCCAACCTCTCATTTACCAGATGAGGAAGTGACTTGCCTATAATCAATCAGTTCTTAGAGTGAGCTTCTCTTTTTTCCTTAGATTGATGATTCAGATCAGTCAATAAACATTCAGCGCCTACTATGTGCCAAACACATATAATATAATATAATACAATACAATATAATATAATATAATATAATATAGTATAATAGCATAATATATCATAATAGTTTAATATAGTATAATATTATAATAAAAGAGGCGAAAGACTATCCATGATCTCAAGGACCTTATGGTCTAATGGGGGAGACATTAAGGGAACCATAGTTCCATGGAGAGGGCTCTGATATTGGTGTGAGGTAGGTAGAAGACATGCAGATTGTGATTTCATTTGCACACTTACCCCTAAAGGAAAACTAGAGGGAAGAGATCTCAAATCTACATGTCCCGGGTGGCCCAGCTGTGAAGGCTGAAGGACCAAAGGCAGCCTGAGGCTCTGAGCATCCTGCCTGGGGGTTGGTTGTCCTGGACAGTTTTGCAGTGTAGACAGCCAATGCTGGAATTAAGTTGAATCAAGGCAGAGCCTGTTGTTATTGGTCTGAGTTCCCCCACACAGAGCTGAAGGAAACTTGGGTGAGGATTTGTGGCTTTCCTTAAAGTTAACTGTTTTTATTTACTGTACATCAGGAAAAGGTCCCACCTCCGCCTCAGTCCCAGCCTCTCTCTGCCGCTTGCAATGCTGTACCTTGGCTCTCCTTCTAAGGTAGAGTCAGAGCAGCAGTCACCTTGTAGGGTCGGGCAAGAGACAAATGGAGGGAACAGTCAACTGTTCTGTGGGTGGGGGCTGTGTCTTGGCAGAGTATTCTGGGCTTAACGGGTGCTGTTAAAGCAAGAACGTTAATGTGGGGATTCTTTTGTTGTTTTCCTGAAAGGGGCATCATTGCATTTCATATCTAAAAATAACCAGGAGAGCATTTATGCTCTTGAGAAAATTGATTGGGTCTCTGGCCTTGAAACCTAATGGACTTTGTTTTCCTGAAAGTGTAAGTTTTGGAGGCACCTTCTTCTCTCTCTTCTTCAGTTTCCCTAGGTTAGGTTCTAATTCCTGCCCACTGTATTGTGTTCTTCCGGGTCAACTCCCTGGCTTTTTTTTTCTTTTAATTTTAATTTTGTCTTTTGAAGTTTCTCAGGCTTGGGAGTGGGCAGTGGGGAAAGTCCCAAGCTGATTGTGTTTGAATTTGGAATAGGCTTTAATGGGGCAGAAGTGGGAAACCTTGAGGTCCCACTCTGATCAGGCCTCAGAAGCTCTCAAGAAAGATTGATGGACATACTCTCCGTGAACAACAACTGTAGGCTGGTCTTGATCTAGATTCCTAATATACCTTTTAGTTCTTTTCTCCCCCTTTTTTTGAATGCTTCATTTTTTTGAATCATTATTAAATGTTATTTTTAATTTATAGAATAAAACAAGCATTTCCATAACATAGTACAATAGAAAAAATGATTGCGCATGAAACTGCGAATCTGCTATGTCCAGCTTGCTATTCTTTTAAAATATACAACAAAATTATCATGTCATTTTCTTTTTTCTTCCCTTTCCATGCTTTTCCCCCTGCCTCCCCAAGACTACCATTAGACACAAATAGGTATATGTATGTAAAATTATTTTATACACACTTCTATTGATCAGTTCTTTTTCTGGACGCAGATAGCATTTTTCTTCATAGGTCCTTTGTAGTTAATTTGGATATTTATAATAGTCAAAATGACTTATTCACTCAGAGTTGTTCTTAAAACAGTATTGCTGTTACTATATACAATGTTCTCTTGGTTCTGCTCATTTCATTCTTCATTATTTTGTACAAGTCTTTTTATGTTTTTCTAAGATCATTGACCTCATCGTTTCTTATAGCACAGTAGTGTTCCATCACAGTTATATACCGCAACTTGTTCAGCCATTCATTGAATTAAATAAATAAGATTAGGAGTTGGTTTTATGGGAAAAAAACAACAAATGAAATAGATAAACAGTTGGTTAATTTGATTAAAAAAGAGAGAAGCAAACCAAATCACTAGTATCAAAATGAAAAGAGTGAATATATAACCAATGAAGATGTAATTAAAGCAATTATAAGAAGTTATTTTGTCCAATTACATGCCAATAAGTTTAACAACATAAGTGAAATGGAAGAATATTCATCATTTAGTTCTTAAATTGGTCTCAGCATCATAGATTTAAAATCTAGAAGGGACTTTAAAGGTCATCTAGTTAGTAAGTATATCATGTGTCTGAGGCCAGATTTGAACTCAGGTCCTCCTGACTCCAGGGCCGGTGCTCCATTCACTGTACCACCTAGCCACCCCTGATAACTGTATTTCAATATAATTGGTTTCTTTTATAACCCTATGCATTTTTTCATTTAAAAACATTTTTCTTCATTTATTTATTTTTAGTTTTCAACATTCACTTTTATAAGATTTTGAGTTCTAAATTTTCCCCTCTTCCTCCCCACTCCTTCCCCAAGAAGGCATGCAATCTAATATAGGCTATACATGTACAATCATATTAAACATAATTCCACATTAGTCATGTTGTGAAAGAAGAATCAGAACCAAAGGGAAGAACCATGAGAAAGAAAAATACCAATAAAAAAAAAAGAAAAAAGCGTGCTTTGATCTGCATTCGGACCTCATAGCTCTTTCTCTGGACGAGGATAGCATTTTCCATCATGAGTCTTTTGGAACTGTCTTAGATGTGTGTATTGCTGAGAAGAGTTAAGTCTATCACAGTTGGTCATCACACAAAGTTGCTGTTACTGTACACAGTGTTTTTCTGGTTCTGCTTACTTCAGTCAGCATGAGTTCATGTAAGTCTTTCCAGATTTTTCTGAAATCTGCCTGTTCATTGTTTCTTATAGAACAATAGTATTCCATTATATTCATATATCACAACTTGTTCAGCTTTTCTCCAGTTGATGGGCATCACCTCAATTTTCAGTTCTTTGCCACCACAAAAAGAGCTGCTATAAATATATTTGTACATGTGGCTCCTTTGCCTTTTTCGTGATGTCTTTGGGATACAGACCTAGTAGTGCTATTGCTGGATCAAAGAGTATGCACAGTTTTATAGCCCTTTAGGGATAGTTCCTAATTGCTCTCCAGAATGATTGGATCTGTTCACGACTCCACCAGCAGTACATTAGTGTCTCAGTTTTCCCACATCTTCACCAGCATGTCTCATTTTCCGTTTTTGTCATAGTAGCCAATATGACAAGTGTGATGTGGTACCTCAGAGTTATTTTAATTTGTATTTCTCTAACCAATAGTGATTTAGAGCATTTTAAAATATGACTATAGATAGCTTTAATTTCTTCATCTGAAAACTGCCTGTTGATATCCTTTGTCCATTTATCAATTAGGGAATGACTTGTATTCTTATAAATTTGACTCAGTTCTCTCTATATTTTAGAAATGAAGCCTTTATCAGAGACTAGCTGTAAATATTGTTTCCCAGCTTTCTGCTTCCCTTCTAATCTTGGTTGCATTGACTTTGTTTATGCAAAACCTTTTAAATTTAATGTAAGTAAAATGATCTGTTTTGCACTCCATAATATTCTCTGTCTCTTGTTTGGTCATAAATTTTTCCCTTCTCCATAGATCTGACAGGTAAACTGTTCTTTGCTTTCCTAATTTATTTATGGTATCACCCTTTATGTCTCAGCCATGTACCTATTTTGACCATATCTTGGTATATGGTGTAAGATGTTGATCTATGCCCAGTTTCTGCCATACTCTTTTCCAGTTTTCCCAACAGTTGTTGTCAAATTGTGAATTCTTATCACAGAAGCTGGAGTCTTTGGGTTTATCAAACAATAGATTACTATAGTCATTGACTACTGTATCTTATATACCCAATCCGTTCCACTGATTCACCATTTTT
>JAQQSU010010197.1:0-12489 GCA_028627135.1 Pseudochirops cupreus | reverse complement strand
AAGAACTTAGAAAGCATCCTTCAAGAAATTCTCAAGGAAAATTGCCCGGATATTTTAGAACCAGAGGGCAAAATAGAACTTGAAAGAATTCACCAATCACCTCTTGAAAAAGATCCCCAAAAGAAAACTCCTAGAAAACGCTAAACAGGTAATAGAAATAGTCAAACAAAAAAGATTTTTAAAAATCAAATAGGATTAGCAAAGGTAAAATCATTTAACAAATGCAAGAAAGTTATGAAAAGGGAATTAACACTTTGATAAAAGTGGCAAAAAACGCTGAAGAAAATAACACTTTAAAAACAAAAACGGCCTAATGGAAAAAGGGGTATAGAACTTCACTGACAAAAATAACTCTTTAAAAAGCATAATTTGTAAAATTGAAAAAAATCTTAGTAATTGAAAAAAAATATTAATTACTCAAGGATAGGCCAAGCCAATAGAATAAAAATGATAGTTCTACCTAAATTAATTTTCTTATTCAGGGCTATGTCCATCAAACTATCAAATGATTATTTAGTAGAGTTAGAAAAAATAATAATGAAAGTAGAGCCATGATGCCAGAGTAGAGGAAGCACTCATCTAAGCTCTCACAAAATTCTCCTTCAAAAAACTATAAAATAATACTAAGACATTGTTGGAGTGACAGAGCAAACACAAGGTCATGGTGAGACATTTTTCCTGGCAAAGTTAATTTAAGAGATTGGAAGGAGAGATCTGTGACACAGGGATGGAGGCTCACCTGCAATCCATGTGGATGGAACAGCAGTGGGAAGACTAGGTGGTGACAATAGAAGCAGAAGTAACTTTGGGAGTTCTCAAGGTAGAGAGAATAAGAGACTGATAGCTGGTCAGAAAAAGATTACATGGGAACCCTTTGTTGGCACTGGATGCAGGACCAGAACTATTGGACAACTCCTATACTCACTTCTGGTAACAGAGTTGAATGGTGGAGAGGAGCACTTTTGGTCAAGAGAGAGAAGGAGGAGCAATATGAATTGCAATGCCAAGGGATCAGGTATCTTTCCTGGATAAGGACCAGAGCATAGACCAGGGAAGCAGTGATCATACACCTCCCCAGATCACAGTTATCTTGGAAACACTGAAAACTTCCAATCCCCCAGAACAGAATTGCTGAAAACAATGCAAAAAAACCCAAACAAACCTGACACTTGGGGCAGTGCTCCCTCCAGCTTCCAGGAGGAGAACAGAGAACAAGGTTAATGTAAAGTTCAAAACCAAGAAATAGGGTAATAAAATGAGCAAACAACAACAAAAATAACTTTACCATAAAAAGCTACTATAGTGACAGGGAAGATCAAGACACAAACTCAGAAGAAGAAAATAGCTAAAAGCAAAGCCTCAGGGGAAAAAAAAAGTGAACTGGACACAAATCCAACAAGAATTTCTGGAAGAGTTAAGAAATGATTTTCAAAATCAAATAAGAGTGACAGAGGAAAAATTAGACAAAAGAAATGGGCATGAAGGAAGAAAATTAAGAAAAGAACAAATAGCTTGATAAAAGAGGCACAAAAAATACTGAAGAAAATAATACTTTGAAAACTGAATTTTTGTAATGGTAATTAATTTATCTTGGTCCTTAGTAAGTAAGGGCTAAGTACTTCTGTGAAAGAGGCAGAGAGTGTGAACTCTGTCTCCTGTGAGAAAGAAGCAGAAGGTCTCCTGTGTGAACAGAGTGCATAAACTCTGTCTCCTGTTGCTGACATGGCAGGAGGGGGTTGGCTGAGACAGAAGGCCAGTGTGTGTATATAAGAAGAGTTCTAGAGACAGAGAATCAGAGTCAAGAATTTTCCTCCTGGTGACTCCTGGTGGAGGAAGCAGGATTGTCCCAGCATCTGCGAGCTGGGCTTACTGGACTGAGAACTGAGTTGGAGTTTTCTTGAGACCAGAAACTGGTGAAGGCTGAAGTTGCTGCCACTTGGAAGGCTGAGATTCTTTCTGGGTCCTAGGGCCAGCCAAACTGCTGGAGGACTGAAGAAGCATGACCAGGATAGGACTTTGTTTGTGGCTTGGTTGATCCTTAAGTTCCCAGCAACAGAAGTGGTAAAGGTTTTGAGATGTGCTGGACCCTGTGAATTTCAGTGTGTAGCAGGAACTGCCAGGAGGACTGGACAAGGACCTGGGAGCTGTCTGCCTCTGAATCCAGGTGACTGTTCAGGGGATTCACTTAGGAGCTGGGATCATGGAAGGGGATCCAGGGAATCTGAGAGAACACCCAGGTCAAGATGAAGAAAAGGCCTATCTTCGGATATAGAATGCCTGATGAAATTGAAGTTTACTAGACACTGAGGGATGGAGGGTTTGTGTAATTTTCTAATGACTATATTTAGTGATTAATGATACTTAGTAATAGTGAATCTGGATAAGTGACTGATTAAGTTAACTTATGATTACCCCATGAGTGGAAGATTGATTATTGTATTGTGAGATGACTGAATGATTGAGTAAGAAGGGTTTCTCCCTCAGGGAAACCAAATGATTATTCTTTTGTTCTTTGTTTTCTATGCTGTGGCCATTTTGGTGAAAACCATGTGGCCGTTCTAATATTAAGCTGTTGTGAACAATATATTGTGATTTTCTGTGATAAGATGGAATGTTGTAAATATTATATTGTGATTTGTTGTGAATGTTTGACTTGATTTGTAATGAAATAAATGGAGTGTTCACTATACTGTGTAATCAGAACCTTAAAAGCTGTTCACAGTAGCATTCTTTTGGGAAGCTGCTCATGCATGGCGTTACAGTTGTCCATATGGAAAAAGAGGCACACAATTTCACTGATGAAAATATGCCTTAAAAAACAGAACTGGTACAATGGGGGAAAAAGGGATACAAAAGCTAACTGAAAAAAAAAACAATGCCTTAAAAATTAGAATTCAGAAATTGGAAGCTAACAACCTGATGAGACATCAATAAAAAATAATACAAAGTCATAAATGAAAAAAAAATAGAAGAAAATGTGAAATATCTCACTGAAAAAACAAGGGACCTGGAAAACAGATCAAGGAAAGATAATTTAAGAATTATTGGACTAGGAGCGGCTAGGTGGCACAGTGAATTAGAGCACTGGCCCTGGAATCAGGAGGACCTGAGTTCAAATTTGACCTCAGATACTTAATACTTACTAGCCATGTGACCTTGGGCAAGTCACTTAACCCCAACTACCCTGCCTTCCCCCCTTGAAAAAGCAAAAAGCAAAAAAAATTATTGAACTACCTGAAAACCATGATCAAAGAAAGAGGATAGATATCATATTTCAAGAAATTATCAAGGAAAACTGCCCTAATATCCTAGAACCAGAGAGCTAAATAGAAATTGAAAAATATCTCAAAATGAAAACTCCCAGTTGTATTATAGCCAAATCCAAGAGCTCCCAGGTCAAAGAGAAAATAATTCAAGCAGCCAGAAGGTATTCAAATATCATAGAACCAGACAGGATCACACAAGATTTTCCAGATGTCACATTAAACAAGCAGAGAGCTCAGAATATGATCTTCTAGAAGGAAAAAAACAAAAAGGCTGGATGAGAACCAAGAATGATCTACACAGCAAAACTGAGTATAATCCTTCAAGAAAAAAAATGGACATTTAATGAAATAGGATGCTTTCAAACATTTCTGATGAAAAGAATAGAGCTGAATAAAAATTTTGGTTTGCAAAACTCAAGGGAAGCATAAAAAGGTAAATATGAAAGAGAAATCAAAGCAACTCAGTAAGGTTAATCTGTTTACACTTCTATATAAAAAAATGATACAAATAATTCCTAAGAACTTTATCATTACTAGGGCCATTTAGAAGGATTTTATATAGACGGAGAGCATGTGAGTGAGTCGAATACATGAGCACATTGCAAATAAAAATGGATGAGTGAGAAAAAAATATTTCCCAGAAGAAGTGGGAAGGAAGAGAAAGAATATAAGTAAAATAGTCACAAAAGGAAGAACTTTTACAGTGAAATGGAAAATGGAAGAGGTCAGGGGGCAGGCAATGCTTAAACTTCATACATCTACATTGGTTCATAGTGGGAATATATACACATATGTGTACATACACAATATATGCACATATTTGGATATAGAAATTTATTTTATGCGGAAGTATGAATGGAATGAGACAAGAGAAAGTAGAGGAGTGATAAAAGGGAGGGCAGGAAAAGGGAGGTAGTGGTCAGAAGCAAAACAGACTTTAGAGGAAGGACCAGTTAAGTAGAGAAAAAAAGATAAACAAAAAGAAAATAGAATGGATGGAAATGCATAGTTAGTGATTATAACTGCAAATGTGAATGAGATGAACTCACCTATAAAACAGAATCAGATAACAGAATGTATTAGAATACAGAATCCTACAATATGTTGCTTACAAGAAACACTTGAAACAGAGAGGCAAAGAGTTGAAATAAGGGGCTAGAGCTAAATCTACTGTACTTCAGCATAAATAAAAAAAGGCAGGGGTAATGATCATGATCTCACATAAAGCAAAAGCAAAAACAGACCCAATTAAAAAGGTCTATAATCTTACTAAAAAGAACCATAGAAAATGAAGTACAATCAACACTAAATATAGATGTATCAAATGGCATAGCGTCCAAATTATTTTTTTAAATTAAATTATATATATTCTTTAACTTTTTGGAGGGGGGAAGGCAGGACAACTGGGGTTAAGTGACTTGCCCAAGGTCACATGGATAGTAAGTGTTAAGTGTCTGAGGCTGGATTTGAACTCAGATCCTCCTGACATCAAGTCCAGTGCTCTATTCACTGTACCACCTAGCCACCCCAAGCATCCAAATTCTTAAAGGAAAGGTCAAATGAATTGCAGGAAAAGATAGACAGTAAAACTATATTAGAGGGGACTTCAACTTTCACCTTTCAGAGCCAAGTAAATCGAACCATCAAATAAATAAGACAGAAGTTAAGGTGATAATAGAATCTTAGAAAATTTAAACATAATATACCTCTGGAGAAAATGAATAGGAATAAAAAAGAGTATATCTTTTTCTCAGCTGTATATAGTACCTTTACAAAAACTGATCATGCATTAAAGCATAAAAACCTTACAATCAAATGCAAAAAAGGAGAAATATTAAATGTACCCTTTAAAAATCATAGTGCGATGGGGGGCGGAGCCAAGTAGCAGCAGCAACATATTGCAGCTCTCACATAGCCACCCCAAAATACCCACAAAACAGGACTCTAAACCAATCCTAGAACTCCAAAACGCACACAAAGATACTTCACACTAAAGTCAGCTCGGCTGCGAGGAGCCATATCAGCACTGCGAACCGAAACTAGCCTGCCCTGAAGCCGCGGCTGTGCCCCGGGGGCGGCTAGACGGGAGGAGCTGAGGAGCCTCTCAGGTGAGCGGATTAGCAGCAGCTGCGAGTGGGGATTGTGAAAGGGGGAGATTAAGCAGTCTGGCAAAAGGCCTCCAGAGTGGAAAAGTGAAAGGCAGAGGTTTTGCACCTGCCTCCACGTTGTAGCTTCCTGCCCGCAGCCTGCAGACAGCAGGGGGACTTAGCGATTGTGCTCAGGCCAGTGCTCTCGCGTTGAGCAGCCTGGATCCGGATCACCATCTTGGGCTTCTGTCTTGGAGTCTTTATTATCCAGTTAGCCAGAACTATTTAGGAAGAGTCCCAGCATCTTCCTGAGAGCTACGGCAGCCGGGAGGACCCCAGCGATTTGGGACAGAGCTTTCCCTTCTGGAAGCAGAGCCCCACAGAGATTTAAAAAAAAAATCATGGTCTGAAAAACCATGAGTAAGAATAAGCATAAGAAGCAAAGTAAGAACAGCTCCCAAACCCTAGATTCCTTCTTTGGGGAAAAGAAAGATCATGGGAGAGAGAGGGAGGAGGAGAGCGCAGCCAGAGCACCCCCATCAGGGGCCTCCAATAAACATGAAACTATCACCTGGAACTAGGGTCTTTGCTCCTCTGTGACTGCAAGTGCTCCTCTTTGCTCTGGAACTGAGATCTGGAACTGGGTAATGGACAATAGAGCTGCCAAATAGTTCCTGGTACTGTACCTCACAAAATTACAAGAGTTCTTTGTAATTTCTTTCTGACTAGGTATTTGATCCCCTTATTGTCTCCTGGTCTCTGGGTGATGAATTCTCCCTCTTCAGCTCCAGCTGCTGGAGATGCCTCAACTGCTGCCTCCATAGCTGGTGTAGCCACCACATTGTTCTCTAGGACAGTCTCCAGACCAGGGACACTTATCTGCCCTTCTGTTCTTCTAAGTTGTCTTGTTGTTGAAAAAAAAATGCCTTCGACTGACATTGTTGGTTATGCTGCTTTAGAATTTCATATGCCATATTATTTAAAATTTATTTAGAGGGGAAAATAGGGATTATTCAGGTAGAACCTTCCCTTTGCTGTGTGTTCACCCCCCTGTAAGTTGAATGCTACTATTTCTAAAGTTCTATTCCACATAAGCACTCTTGTCTAAAATCTATCTCTTAGTGAACATTAACATTTCATAATACTCTTTTATTTGAGTATAATGCATAATATCACCAATGCTTATAGCTGAAGCTTTAAAGTAAATAGTAGGTTTAATTCTAGGTGGAAATTTTCAAAGCATTCCCTGCTCTCATTTATTGAAATGCTTTTTAGGTTTTAGTATAAAGGGCAAAATATGAGGCTTTTGCATAGCTTGAATTTTTATTTTCAGGCATAGAGCAAAATAAGAAAGGAATGTGCAGCTATGTGGCACAGTGGGTAGAGTGGTAGACCTGGAGTCAGAAAGACTCATCTTTCTAAGTTCAAATGTGGCCTCAAACACTTACTAACTGTGTGACCCTGGGCAAGTTTTAAGACTGTTTGTCTCAGTTTCCCCATATGTGAAATGAGTTGGAGAAGGAAATGGCAAATTACCCTGTATCTTTGCAAAGAAAACTGTAAATGGATCACAGAAGTCAGATGTAACTGAAAAACTACTGAACGGCAGCAACAATGCCTACAAATCTCTTATCCAGCAAGAGTAGAAGTAAAAAGAAATCATAAGAAGTCAGTAACTGTGCAAATTCAATTTTAGAAATATTTATTAAACACCTACAACACATTGTACCTAAGGCTCAAAATGTGTTTGCTTTTTAAGCATGGGTTTAGGAACCTTCTTTTGGTTGTTGTTGTTTAGAAATTAGCATATATAAGAGCAATTTTAATATCCTTATAAAGAGTATAAGCTTCTTTTGGGGCATGGACCATATTTTATTTAACTTAATTTTCTTAAATGCCTAAAGTGCTTTGCATAAATAAGATTCTTAATACATTTTTATAGAATGAATAAAAAGTTAGGTCAACAAAAAAAAATTAAACTTACACATAGAAATACATGGCAAATGGATAAAAGAAAAGACAAAATTGAGGGTATATGGTGCTCAATGATAATACACAAATATCATTAATGAACTAGCTGAATTATATTTTGATTCTTTGTAATTACATTTTCCAGAGTTAGGGAGGCAAAGAATAGACTTACTCAGTTTTTAAAAGTCAAAGACCTCTTTATGTTTGAACATTTACTTATAATGAAACTCAGGTTTTAAGGAACAAAGAGTTTTCTCACCAATTTTACTTTGATTGTCATTTCAAGACCCTGTGACTGACTCAAGGAATTTTTTTTACTTATTTCTTTGAAATTAAAGGTTTCTATGTTTAACATAAAATTCATTGGGAAATGTTGAACAGTTTGGTGAAGAAAAGTATTTGAAAAGCATTTTCAAGGAGAGATATTCTCCATTTTATGATGTTATAATAAATCTCACAAAATGAAGTCCTTCTAAGACTTATTAAGCCTTAGAATGTGAATGCTTGAATAGTATAGCACAGAATAATTAAATTAATTTAGGTAGAATTATCATTTTTATTCTATGGGCTTGGCCTATCCTTGAGTAATTAATATTTCTCCAATTATTAAGATTTTTTTCTATTTTACAAATTCTGCTTTTTAAGGAGAATAAAATAAAGTAAATATGAAAGTCTTTCTTAGTTCAAGGTTCTAAGGTCAAGTAGCCACCAATTTATCTGTATAGTTATGGGCCTATTTATTAGATTTATAGACCAATTTTCTTCCTAAGAGTTCAAGATTTAAATAAATAATATTCTAAACAGCAGAAAATAAAGAAAAACAGGAGAGAACAAAGCGGCATGAAAGAACAAAAAATGTTAAAAATAAAATGTTGGTGCATTTAATAAATGTATTCATAATTTGTTCTTTTTATTGTTGTTTAGTCATGTCCAGTTCTTCATGACCATATAGTATGGCATGGCCATAGCTTTCCATGGAGTTTTCTTGTCACGGATACTGGAGTCTTTTGTCATTTCCTTCTCCAGTGGAAGTGATAATATAAAGTTAGGATGATTACCTAATTGATGAAATATAGTAAGAAGATATCAGTACTGGAGTAATATGACTTTAACAGCATGTAGGGATTGATATTCACGGTTTTACAGAAATGGAAAGATTCTAAAAGAATGAAGAAGCTCATAGATGGTGCTTCTTTATCAGAATCAAAAAAAAAGGATTAAGATGACAATAATAAATGCCAAACAATATACTTACTGTTCACTACACAACTTTTACGAAGACTGCCTTTGCACTCTTTAAAAAGGGTGTTCTTGAAAAAAAATTAGAAAGAAACAAAATAAGCTTTTGCAGAAGACTTTCTAGAGCATGCCATGTTTTTATATTCATGTAAATTACTGAGAACCATAAAAAATATTAGATTCTCTTGTTTATTTCTTGATTCACTTGAGTGAAATAGAATGCAGCCTTAAACATTCACATCGAACAAGTTGTTTTTGACAAGTTTGTGGTATAGTTCATGGTATTAGATTTGGATTTAGAAGTAATGGGCTCCAACCTCCAGTCTCCTGCTTCCTACCTTGGATGAGTCATAGTTTCTCTGGGCTTCACTTTTCTCACTAGCAAAATGACAATGCTCATGAATCTTCATCCAATTCACCTTGTTCCTTTTACCACATGAGGCAACTAGGTGGCACAATGGATAGAATACCAGGCCTGGAGTACGGAAGACTCATCTTCTTTAGTTCTAATCTGGCCTCAGACATTTATTAGATATGTTAATGGGGTCTCAAAGAGTTGGACGCAACTGAAATGACTGACTAACAATAAACACAGTGTGATTCGGTAGAATGTTAGAGTATAAATGTGAAATAAGATGATACAGACTTAAGGCAATGGAGAGAAAGGGAAGTGAGAATTCAACACTGTAAAATGAAATATTAGTTTCAAGATTAGTGAAAAAAAAAGAAATTTGCAAGAGAAAATGTTTAAGTAGAGGGGAAAAGTTAAAGGCGGAGTCCCTTTGCATGTGGAGTCCCTTTTGTATGTGATATAGAGGGTTTTAGTTTGGACAGAGTTTCAAAAAGGGTTTTGATTTCATTTAGAGAAGAAAGATTTTATAAACTTTTAGAGAAATACCTATTAACAGTTTTAAACAGAAAGTACTGTTCCCTTGAAAGATTATTTGAAGGGCATATTTCAATCCTTAGTACCACATGATCTCCAAAGGAGGTATAAGAATGTGAGTTTAACTTGTGAAGCCCCTGCCTATCCTTTACCTTAGACTTTCCCACCTTGTACTTCCTTAGTTAAAACTGAAACTAAATTGAAACTTGCGGAAATTGAAGCTTTGGAGAAATGAAAATGTCTTATATTTGCTCATTGTTCACTGTTATTGTAATATGATAAAAATAATAATATCAACCTAGTCCTAAACTGTGATTAGTGAAATTTTGGGTAAAATCTCATGGGACTGTAATTTGGTATTATTCTAAGTTTTGAATTCCGGTATATTTGTCTTGAAACCAATATTCCACCATTCAAAGATAATGCTATGTACTATCCAAAGGGAGTGGAGTTTGAGAACTGCATTAGGTGGATGTCTGTCCCTGAGAAAAGTTGAGGGGATGACCTTGTGTACGTAGAATCCTCCTTATTTAGTTTCCCCATTGTGCTAGTCTTTTTCTGAACAGAAAAGTTAACCATGTACTTAATTCTGAGACTGGCTTTTGGTACCCTATGAATAATATGGAGCTTTGTTCTATGATTGATTGTTAATTGTGATGCTTGCCTGGAATCAAAAAGAGCTAAGGGAGTTTTCCCCTTCTTATGGTCTGTGCCTGATCATTCTGTACCCTTGAAGCAGCAGTTGTGATATTGTCATAACCATGTCCCTCTTTTTTTTTTTCCTTTTATAGCAAAGTTCTCCAGTCAGAGCAGTTGAATGGTGGGTTTGTTGTTATGATACTAAATCTATTAATAAATATATCAATACTAAAACATCTGAATCACTATAAGAGGGCACAAGTAATAGAAAGATCTTTTTTCATTCATTTATTTTAAACTTAAAGACTAAAACTTAAATACAAATAAGACAATAAAAAGAAACATTTTAAACTTATATGCAAAATAAAAGAAAAATAAAAGGATTGCCAGGTGCATGACAGAACAGGAGAGGATTAAAGATATAAAGCAATAAATTTTGATTTTAAGAAAACCTGTCTAATAAACACTACACATTGCATTCAGAGGTGTCCATCTTTGCTTCCTTCTAGGTTTTCTTTTGTTCTCTACTATGTACTTTTTACTTTGTTCTTTTTTCACCCCTTTCTCTGCCCTACCCCAAGAAGGTTATAAGTAAGGGCAGATGTTTAACACACACATACACACACACACACACACACACACACACACAACACACACACACATACATATATATATGTATACATATATCCAGTTGCATATACATAGATATCTATAATCATACACATTATGTAGAAATATACATTCATATGCATCTATGTAAGACCATACTGTGCTTATTTATCCTCTCTTTCTCTGAAGGTGGATAATGTCCTCCATCATAAGTCCAAGTGTTTCCATATTTTTCAAAATCCACCAACTCGTCATTTTCTATATCACAGCAATATTCCACTTTTATATTATCTGGTTATTTTACATACTCTAAAACAATGTTGATTAATATGGCTGACGTGTAGTATAAGTTCCTGATTTTTCTCTTTTGATTAAATCTATTTTTACTTTAACCTTGTCATGATTTCTGCCCCATTTTTTTTACGCAGTAAATTCTACTTTTGATCTTTAGTTTAGGTTTGTGTGTTGTCTCTTATTTCCTATTCCTCCTGACTCCTCTGCTTTACCCTCTACTTTGCCCTCCTATTACTTAACCTACCTCCCCTCCCAGGATCACTCTCTTATCTTATCCCCCACCCTAAAATCCCTCTTATCCTCTCCTTATTCCCTATCCCCTTAACTTTTCATCTCTTTCTGAATTTAAAAGGCTTTTATGCCCATACATACATACATACATACATATATATATGTATGTATGTATTGTTTTCTCTTTAACCCATTCCCAATGAGTGTAGGGTTTCAAAACTAACAACCCTCCTCCCCATGTAATTCCTCTATGTCAGTTCTTCTTCTTGTACCTCATTTGTATAAGATAATTCATCTTTTTACCTTAGATGGTTTACTATTTAGTATCACATCATACTCAGCTCTATCCTAATCTTACTTTTAAAGTTCCTAATTACTAATAACAGTCTTAGGTATGCAATTTACATTTTCTTGTATAAAAAGTAGAAAGTCTATCCTTATTGAATCTCTTGTAATTAGTCTTCAGTGTTTAGCTTTTATTTCTCACAGATCTTATATGTCAAATTTTCTATTTCAGGTCTTTTTGCAACAAAATCCTGGAAGTCTGGCAATTGATTGAATATTCATTTTTTTTTTTGGTCAGGATGATGCTTATCTTTGCTGGGTATTATATTTTCAACCAGAACCCCAGTTCTTTTGCTCTTTAGTGTTCTAAGACCTGTGGTCTTTTAGTGTTGCCACTGCTAAGTCTTGTGTGATTCTAATTGTGGCTATACCATATTTGATTTTTTTTTCTTGTTAGTTGTAACATTTTCTCCTTGAATTGGGAGTTTCAGAATCTAGCTATGATATCCTTCTAGGTTTTCTTCATAGGATCTCTTTCAGGTAGTGATCAGTGTATTTTTTCTATTTCTACTTTCCCCTCATTCTAACACTTTGGGGCAATTTTCTTTAATTATTTCTTGCATTGTTGTATCAATGTTCTTTTTTTGATTGTAGCTTTCAGGTAGTCCAATTATTCTTATGTTTTCTCTTCTTGATCTGTTGTACAGATCAGTTGTTTTTCTTATGAGATGTTTCACTTTCTCTTCTATTGTTTCATTCTTTATATTTTGTTATTTCTTGTTCTGTTATAACTTCACTGGATTTCCCTTGCCCAATTCTAATTTCCAAGGATGTGTTTTCTACCTTAAGATTCTGCCCCTTGATCTGGAAACTCCAGAACCTGGCTATAACATTCCTAGAAGTTTTTTGGGGGGCTCTTTTTCAAGAGATGATAGGTGAATTCTTTCAAGTTCTATTTTGCCCTCTGGTTCTAAAATATCTG
>JAQQSU010010196.1:0-12489 GCA_028627135.1 Pseudochirops cupreus | reverse complement strand
CAGCTACTGCCTCTGATGCCACTTCCAGTCCGCACAGCACAGAGACTAGCTTGGTTCTGGCGTTCTCTTGCTCCACCCCTTCCTGCTACATCAGCAAGCTCAAGGGGCGTGGAAGATCTTCAAATCCCAGTATCGTTACACTGGTCCATTGGTATATTGGGATAAAAATGTTTAAAACATTCTTCTATTCCCAACACGTCTGCCTATAATCTTTTGTGAACCCCTTCTACCCTCAGAGACCAATATCTGATACTATTCTTAGCTATTTAAGAATATATTTTAACAGATACCTTATGATTCTAAACTAGTTGTATGTACTTTAAAAATGAATAACCCCAAACAGTAGCCAAATAAGTATCATTCCCTTTGCAGAATTCGCCTTAGAAGGTCATAAATGTATTTCAGTAACACTGTCATTGCTCCAAATGTTTTTGAGATTCTCTCTAGGGTTTTATAGCATGTGGATTTCAATATTCTAAATGATGGTGAAATAGCCAAGTCATTTGGAGCCAATTCTAGTTAACTGGGTGAGTGCTTAATTTGCATAGAACCATTCATGGTCACTAGGTATTTACTGATACTTGAACACTTTTCTTGGTTCACATATCAATGAATTTCTAAGAGGTCCCTTGCTAGAAAGGAAGCATGGTATAGTGGAGAGAGTGATGGGCTTAGAGTTAGGAAAACCAGAGTTCAAATGTGACCTCAGACCCTGGCTAGATGTGTGATCACAGAGAAATAACTTAAGCATTTCACATTCCTCATCTATATGAGCAGTTTTCTCAGAGAGATGTTTGGAGGCACAAATGAAGTAACGCTTAAAGCACTTTGCACCCTTGAAAATACTACATAAATGCCAGTTTTTATTATCAACTGATTTGCATCTTCTCATCCTGTCTTAGAATTTTATGTTGGTTTTTTCCTCCCATAAACCCTCTGGGAGTAGGGAAGGAAACAAGCATTTATTAGCCTTTTTCACTTTAAAAATATTATCTTGTTTGATCCTCACAGTTACACTGGGAGATAGGTACTTTTATTATAGACATTTTATAGTTGAGGAAAATGAGACAGACCGAGGTTAAGTGACTTTCCCAGGGTCACATAGCTACTAAGTGTCTGAAACTGAATTTGGACTCATGTCTTCCTGAATCCAGAGTAAGTGCTTTATACACTGCATCACTTACTTATGTGAAGGAACTATGAAGCATGCTGTAGAATTTACCATGGACTTTTTTTTTTCCAAATGAACATCAATATAGCATTTGAACTTTCCATCTGTTCTTTTTTTATTACATGACTGGTCACCTCTTTTTCTGGGGATACAAGTCACAGAGGATATCTTGTATACCACTTGGTCATGCGTGAATCTCTTCTGGTGTTATGCTGCCTCCAATTTATACATGCTATTTGTCTTCATACGGTTATTTGGGTCTCCTACAATTTGAAGAGTTCCCAAATTACTGTATGCCATGATTTCTAGGCATATGGCATCATAGGGATTTTTTTAATGGAATTTTGGCTACAAGAAGTAGGTCAGGATTTTTGGAAATACTACTCATTTCTCAAATGAAGTACAACCTGATATCTTCCTCCTGTTCAATCCTGTGTACAATTTATTTTCTTTTTGGAGTACCTATCCAATACTCAGAGTATCCTAAAAGTCTCAGTGACATTTGAATCTATTAAAGCTACTCATGCTATTAATCTATTTAAGCTTAATTTAATTAATTTTAATTTAATTAAAACTTTAGAGACACCCTTTATATGTTTTAATGGACTAACTGAGTGTTCATACCTGCCTGGTCTTGGTGATTTGCATTCTTCACTTATTTGGTAGCCTCCTAGGGAATGCTAATATAAACTTATTTGACTGACCGTGGTCTCATTGACATTGCTCTGTGTCAGTATTAATAAAAGCATTGTGAAATTTCACAGATATAATCCAACTTGGTTTCTTCTCCTATTCAATTCTGCACCCAGTTTATCATACATTTGAAATGTAGTGTTAATTAAATAAATGCACAATATGTGTGATATATATTGTATGCATATATACACAGGACAAACACAACCTGTGAGTAGTCCATGCTGCCTGAATGGGGAACCTGGAAGCTGCCCAGTTAACTTCCTTCCTTCCTTCCTTCCTTTCTTCCTTCCTTCCTTCCTTCCTTCTTTCCTTTCTTCTTTCTTTCCTATCTTCTCTCTCTCTCTCTCTCTCTCTCTCTCTCTCTCTCTCTCTCTCTCTCTCTTTCTCTCTCTCTCTCTCCTCAAAGATGAAACTTTAAATCCATTTTACTCTGGAGCTCATAGATTGGACCACAGTAGGTCCCTGCCCAAGCTCCACTTAATGACTGTATTTTAGGTCTACCTGGCTCAGAGTGAATGGCAGTAGTAACTGTTTCTCTTTTGGTCAGCAAACCTGAGAGTCTTCCCCTCCCGGTTTGATTTTTTTTTTTAATTAAAAGGACCTTGACTCACATCTTTTTTTTTCTTTTTCTTTTTCTTTTTCACTTTTTGGAGGGGGTAAAGCAAGGCAATTGGGGTTAAGTGACTTGCCCAAGGTCACAGGGCTAGTGTTAAGTGTTAAGTGTTAAGTGTTAAGTGTCTGAGGCTAGATATGAACTCAGGTTCTCCTGAATCCAGGGCCAATGCTCTATTCACTGCAACACCTAACTGCCTCCCTATGACTCACTTCATAAAGAGGCTTATTTACTGAATGGCCTTTACCTCACTCAAAAGTAGGAACCTGAAAAGGCCTTAGCCTAAAAGGGTCAGGGAGTCCCATTGCATCCTGGGCCATCTCCAGTTGTCCAGATTCCTGATATATATCTGGTCACTGGACCCAGATGGCTCTGGAGGAGAAGGTGAAGCTGGTGACCTTGCACAGCCCTCTCTTACTCAAATCAAAGTTAACTGCAAATCACATCATCATTTCCCTGATGTCATGGTCTATACATATAAATAGATATTTATGCATACACTTGTGTGTATATATACGCACATATATATATACATACATGCACACACACATGCATGTATGAATGTGTATATTCATATGTGCACTGCATACATATATACATATATGTATATATACACGTACATATACATATACATATACATATACACATACACCTACATAGACACACATCACAGATCTGTGAGTCACCCACCCAGGTATATCATAGTCTGGGCAATAGGGTTTCTTCTCCCACTCTTTTTTACCCTCCTGTGTAACTAGTTAGATTGAGTTCTTCTCAGTTATTGTGGAGCTAAATATGGAGGTTCTACAATATTCAGGGATTAATAAAGCTGATGCAGTATCACCTACAAATAGGACTTTATAATGTATAGGGAACTCCTTTTTAATTTGGACTCTGCACTAGATCCTCAGGACAGTAGGAAATATCTTTGGCGAGCATACCTTCTTCTCTTTTAACTCTTGTATTAAAAAAAGTGAGTTTAATAAGCTTTAACATGAATAGAGACATCTTGTTGGAGGAGAACCTTTAAGGCTGAATTTTGCTCTGCCAAGTCAAATTCTTTTTTAAAATGATCAACAAACAATGGGATTTTATCACAATCTTCAGTGAGTTACGTGACTGTGAATATATAGTTGCTGTAGAACATTGTTTGTGAAAGCCTGACTTTTCCCTTCTCATATATTCATCAAGAATGTCCTCAATACATGTGCAGATTAAATAGGCTAATGCTTATTGATGTATTCTGGATCATTATTTTTGTTTGTGCTAATCCATGATTTTTTTGAGAATCAGTTCCTTAAATATCCTCACAAGTGATGCCTTCAAGATGGATACTTGCAGTTCATTTTCTCTCCATGTATTTTGATTAGTCCATCTATTCTCATTTTTTAAAAAATCATTTCTACCTTGTGTAGTACATTAGGGACTGTGGTTAGTCCATTTATGATGACTAAGTTGTCTCAAATGGAATGACTAGTTGACTTTAAATAATTATGCCAGAACTTTTCTATTTTTCACCTATTTGCTGTCATTCAGATTTCATCCTAAAATTTTCTGGGGACAATCTTGATAAATTGAGTCTTCTGTCAAGCTTTCTGAACCTACGTTTTCCTCTTCGTTGCTTCTGTTTTATGAGATAGTATAGCTCATGTTCTTCAATCATCTTTTGTAATAAGATTTTACAAGTGAGTTAAAATTCCACAAACATTTCTGTACTCTTTGTAAACCTGACCAGGAGATCAAATATTTGCTAGGTAAGGCCATGTTGGGTTCTTCTGTTCCTCTCATTTTGATATCTGATTTACATAAGTTAATATACTTAGGAAATGGTTATGGTCCAGATAAATGTTTGGGTTTTTTAAAAATTCACTTCCCAGTTTTGTCATCAATAGTTTATTTAAATAGGTCAAGTTTGAGTTGTTTTAATTGTACTCTATGGCTTCTCATTTTTATTTTTCTAATTTGATATTGATTTTTTTCTTTGTTCTAACAAATTGATTGTCTGATATGCATGTAGATAATTCAGACATAAATCTTATGTTGATAACCAATATATTCCTATTAAGTTATAATCAATTTTAATTGTTACATAATATTTACCATGTACAGTGACTCTGTCCTGTCTTCTGATTAAAGCATTCATAATATGTAGACATGAGACTTCTGTGTAGACTACCAGCCTTTTTTTACCTTTATATCCCTCTTCCATGTTTTCTAACATATTTAGTCACTGTTTTACCCTGTACCCATTTTTAATCAAAGTCATAAAATATTAAAATACATGTACATTTACTTTTGAGGGCTTAATTGAATTCTTCATATAATTGCTACTTCTTCATGGTCTACAGTGAGCAGTGGGCCATAATATGCCATTATCTTCTTTGAGGGGTTTCTATAAATGGTTACCATGAACATATAAATGAAAGATGGCCATGTGTAAAGCTGTTTGTTATTGCCTTTGGATACATGACAAAACTAACTGCCCAAACCTTTATTTTCTTTACCAGAGAGACTTGAGACCCATCCTTTCTTTCATTTAGCTGCAAATTATTTCTTTTCCTAGTTTCTTTGGTGAGATGAATGCCAGTATTGACATGATTCAGTCCTTCTACTATCATCATACTTATTGAGCAGTAGATCGCACATTTAGAGTAACAATACATTTACATTTACAGAAAATGTCAAAATTGTGATTATTAGCACCATTTCCTCTCTTTTCTAAGATTCTGCCATGATCAGTACTCCAGGAGTAGAAATGAATTGCATAGTTTCATGGGTTACTATGGCAAAGAAACTTATCATTAAGTAACCAACCAAGTGGTGACAAGCCTTTTCATTCTTAGCTAAACTTTTCCTTGGGAAGCAAACATAACTGTTACCAGGAATACCAGAAACCTTTCCAGCTTTGTAGAACTTGTCACAGCTTACATTCCTTTGGCAGAACCTTTTCCATAGTTACCTCTATGCCACAGTAAAGATATCTGAGTTAACTGACTTTTTTTTATTCATCTCAGATTCCCTACTTTTTCTATTTCACTGGGGAGCTACACATCCCTAAAAGCCATTCATTTTTTAACTAGTTTCAGCTTTGGCTATCTAATGCTTATAATTCTCCAAATTTAAAAATGGAAAAGATTTTTTAGATTAGCCATGTCTCCTGCCACTGTGGATGAATTTTTTCCATTTAATTATCTAACGTTTTTCTCTCTATCTTCAGCACTTCTAAATGTTGAGATTTGCTTTAATGTCCCATTCAAATGATTTTCAATGTACTATCTAGTAGATTTTCCATGTTCCTTTTAAAAATTAACTTGCCTCTTTTAGCTATGATGGTCATGGTGCTTAAACAAAAGAAAATTAAAAAAAACCAACTATAGTATTTCATAGTTTTTTTATTTAGAATTCCCTTTTATTCCTTTTTCACAACACCTATGATGATGTAACAAATGCTGCTGTTGTTGAATGAGCACTCTATCCTAAAGTAATTGCTTCTATGGAAAAATAAATATCTGTTCCTTAAAATGAAATTCATCTCCAAAGCATGCAAAAGAGTATAGATTAATTAATCTTAAAAGAGGATGCAAGACCTTTTGGCTAACCAAAAAAAATCTTCTATTTATCTAATGTGGTTATTTAAATATTTGAACTAATAAGAATTCGTATACATGCTTTTTTGTTCCTTAGGCTCTGCAGCTGGCTCTGCTCTGTACCCACTGTTCATGCTATAGCAATATGGTTTAAGATTGCCATAGTGGTATTTTTTCCACCAAACTATCCCAATGATTTTCTCCCAGAAAGTTCTGGACAGAGCTTAACTCCATTCTTATTTCTTAGAGCCCAATAGCTAAATTCAAAAAAAAAAAGTAACACCATAAAAGAGATGTTGTTGAAGACTGGCTGAAACTCTGGCACAATGTCTAAATGAAAAGCTTGATGACATTTTGAACTCTAGCAGGCAACTTTTGTAATTGAAGGATTTTCTCTAAGACAAGATCAACACAATCAGTTGAAAAGTTGAGCATGGCATATTAGTTAAACAAGTATTGTGTCTATAATATTAATAGAACTTTGTTAGGAATTGAGAAATAAGGGTGGCTATGTGGCGCACTGAGTAGAGCACCGGCCCTGGAGTCAGGAGGACCTGAGTTCAAATCTGACCTCAGACACTTGACACACTTACTAGCCATGTGACTTTGGGCAGGTCACTTAAACCCAATTGCCCTCCAAAAAGCAAAAAAAAAAAAAAAAAAAAGGAATTGAGAAATCAATCCATAAGCATCTACTAAAAGTAACTTATTGTTCTAGGAATTATGTTAAATGCTAGTTATACAAAGACAAATATAAAGTAGTCCTTGCCCTCAAAAAGCTCATGTTCTATATGGAGAAAATGTGCATAACTACGTAAACACAACATAATATTTTTGGAGAAATCCTGGTTGCTAGAAAGATCAAGAAAGGTCCCATCTGGGAGATGCTATTGAAACTGAGCTTTGGAGGGAGTTAAATATTCTAAAGGGGAAAGGCAAGAAGAGGATACATTCCAGTTAAAGAGGGCAGCATATATAAAGTCAAAGACATTGGAGATGGAATGTTATACGTAAATGAAAGCAAGTAGACTGGTTATCATGCACAGAGTACATGAAAAAGACTAATGTGTAAGCTTGAAAGGGAAACCAAAGCCAGACTGGGAAGGGCTTTAAATGCCTAATGAGGGAGTTTGTATTTTGTCTTGGAGACAATAAAAAGTCACAAGAAATTTCTTACACAGTAGGCATGACATGGTTAGACCAGAACTTTAGTAGGAGTTTCACTTTAGCAACACTGTGAATAATGAATTGAAGGGTGAGACAAGGAAATCAAAGGATAGGCTAATCTAGTCTAAAGGTGATTTTTCAGTCATTTTTGAATCATGTCCAACTCTTTGCATCTCCCTTTGGGCTTTCCTTGGCAAGGATACTGGAGCAGTTTGCCATTTCCATTTCTAGCTCATTTTACAGATGCGGAAACTGAAGCATATAGGGTTAAGTTATTTGCTCAGGGTCACACAGCTAGTAAGAGTCTGAGGTCAGATTTGAACTCAGGAAGATGAATCTTCCTGACTCCAAGCTTGGAACTCTATCCACTGTGTCACCTTGCTGCCTAAAGGTGACCAGGGATTTGAACTAGGGTGGTGACCCATGTGAATGAGAAGAAGGGAATTTATGTAAAAATGTTATGGAGGTAGACAAGATTTAGCAACTGATTGAATATGAGGGGATGAGGAAAAGTTAAGAGTTGAGGGTAACTCTGAGACTCCAAGAGGAAGGATAATAGTGCTCTCAAATAGGAAAATGTAAAAAAGTGGTGGAGTTGTGGGGAAAGATGACAAGTCTGTTTTTGACATGTTGATTTTAAGGTGCTAATGGGACATAACCCATGCTTATGGGAAATAACCAATAGGCAGTTGGTGATGTTGAACTGGAGCTCCAGAGAAATATTGGGGGGAGAAAATTGAATCCTATTCTCAGGAAGTTTGCAGTTTGGTAGGAAAATAGAATGTGCACACTCTTACCCTGTTTTAATTTTTATCATTTCCTCATGGAAAATTTATAAGACATAAGCAAGATTTTGCATAGGATAAGAAGACTACTAATGTGTAAGAAGTATAAAAGGGAAATCAAAGCCAGATGGTGAAGGCCTTTAAATGTCTAATGGGAGAGTTTGTATTTTGTCTTAGAGGCAATAGGGAATCACTAGAACTTTTTACACAGAAAGCATTATATGGTTAGACCAGAACTTTAGTAGGAGTCTCACTTTAGCAACACTGTGAATAATGAATTGAAGGGCATAATTCCCCAAACATCTGTCCCATCTGTTGGTGGGAATAGCCATATCAGTAAGATTATTGCTCCTTTGAAATGTTGAAATATTATACGTAAAGGCATAATTTGATTCATCAAGTATTTATTAAGTATCTGCTATTATTCTAGGGATATAAAGATAAAGGCTTAATCCCTGCCCTAACGGTATTTACACTTTACTGGGTAGTAGATGGAAGACTGGGAGAAATTTCATATAATAAGAAAATTGTATCTCTGTGTACAAGGCTAATGTTTATATGGCAAACAAATTCCCTGGAAGCATCAAAAATGAATATGATCTGAGCTAGAATGATGAACATAAAGAAACTTGTAGCCACCATTATTGTAGGAAAATTAGTTTGGCATATTCATTTAAACTTGATTATTCTAAAATTTTCATTCCTAGATAGGTACTGCCAAAGGGATAAAAAAAAAAATAGGGGGGTAAAAGGGTCATATACACCAAACTATTCCATAGCACTTTTTGTTATAAAAAATTGAATGGAAAAATGTTCATGCTCACTGATGTGGGAAGAACGTGACAAACTATGCTATGTGAATATAATGGAATGTTATACTTCAAAGTGATAAATTAACATGGAGGATACATTGATGCTCGGCAAGATTTATATGAACTGATACAGAGTAAAGTGAGCAGAACCAGGAAGAGATGGACAACTACAGCATTGTAAATGGAAATAAACAAACAAAAATGTGAGTACTATGTAACTCCAGTGAGCAAGCTTGTTTCTGAAGAAGTGATATGATATGAGAATCACTTCTCTACCTTCTTTGTGGAAGTAGAAGACTGTGTGTGTATAACATTGAATATATTATTGGATTTTGTTGATGTGTTGATTAGTCTGGCTGAACTCATTTTTTTTCTCTTGATTTTTTTTTTTTTTGTAATAAGGGATGGTTTACTGGGTGGGGGAAGAATATGAAGGTAATGGAAAGGAATAGAAAAAAAGTTCTTTAAAGAAGTCAGTCATTCTTAGGTAACTGGAATATTACTTTCCCTATTAGCTTTATGCATCAGTAAAGCTTCTCTAAAATGCATATATTCACTTCTTGGGTGTTAGATGCTCATGCAAAACTACCTTCAGGTGTGACTTAGGGACAGATTTGAGTTTAACTATAGCATATCATTGATATATTATAATTTGAGAAGCACCAGGAGAGCCCCTTCAAAAATACCTCTTTCCCTCATTATTTTGTTACTGATAATAAAATTCTACCATCAGAAATTAATTCCTTTACATTGTTAAGGAATATTCCCACTAAATTGCTGATGGTACTTGTAGGATTGAATAAGTCTTAGCAGTTGTTCACTTCTGTGATTGAGTTTATCAAGATTTTCTAAATGACAACTTGTTGAGGTCAGCTTTCTAAAATTCCATGGATGAATTTAATAAGTGAGAGGGCAGACAAATTCAGAGTCATAAATACTGTCCTGATTAGGTTTTATAGTAGGACTATTCCAGACATTAAGGGAATATCATGTAGGTCTTGGAATACACGGAGAAAGAGAGTTAAGAGATATTCATTGGAAAGGTGGAAGGGATGGCCTAGAACCTTGTCTTCAATTTTGGCCATGTATGGAAATAATTATATAAATGTGTTTCCTAATGCAAATTGAATTGGTCCCCATGGCAGATGTACAAGAATAAGGGAGGGTGTGTTCACCCTCTTCTTGCCAGCATTACTTGTGAGACTCAGATAGAAGTATGAGCTCTTTCAGAGCAACAGTTCTGAAACAAAGTGGGAAATTGGTTTGTTGTAATGCTTTACTTGAGGCTTCTGTGCAACATCATTTTGCAAATTTCCCCCAAAAGACTGATTTTTCTTGTTGTTTTTTTTCCTTCTTCCCACTCAACAGAAAATGCATGTCTTCAGAAAGACTCTGCAAGCATTGATCTACCCAATGTCATCTACCACCCCTCACAATTTTGAGGTGTGGACAGCTACCACCCCAACCTACTGCTATGAATGTGAAGGTCTTCTGTGGGGGATAGCAAGACAAGGCATGAAGTGTATGGAGTGTGGTGTCAAATGTCATGAAAAGTGTCAGGACCTTCTAAATGCTGACTGCTTGCAGAGTGAGTATTCAGCCAAGTGTTGTATGTATTCAAGAAATATGGTGCCTACATGCTTCCTAGGTAAAAAATAGACATTTCTTGCAATTTATTTAGGTTGGTCAGTTAAATAGCCACTGAGTAGATATTTGCCTCTGTTCTTGAGATGATCAGTTGGTTTTATCGTGTCATTCCCATGGAAGGGCCAAGTCATAATTAGATTGAGATAACCCAGACTCTATCCCAAACTAAATCCCTTTAGGCTTTAGAGCTGTGATTCTCAACCTTCCTAATGCCATGACACTTTAATACTGATATGTGGGTGTATCTGCATGTGGGCTGACCCGCCTGGAGACAGATGGAGGAGCGGTGTCTTGGTTCCTAAGACCATCAGAAATATGTGTTTTCCAATGGTCTGAGGTGACCCCTGCGACCCTTGTGAAAGGGTCATTCAACCCCCAAAGGAGTCACGACCCACAAGTTGAGAACCACTGCTTTAGAGGGCTCTGAACACACTTGTACTTCTTTAGTAGGTACAATCAAGCTTACTTCCAGGATTTGGGCCTCGGCCTGGCCTTGCCCTGCTTCCTTCTCTTTCAGAAGCCTCCTTAGCAGCTGCCTTACTCTCCCCTCTCTGTCTCTCTCTCTCTTTCTCTCTCTCTCTCTAAGTCCTAGCCTACAGAGGCTTCTGTCCCAAGTTCTCTTTCTCTTGTGTCCCAGAGTCTCTACATCACTAACTGCTTTTGTCCTAAAAAGCTGATTTGAAGGACCATTTTCCACCTCTCCTGAGCACCAAAACCAGTGATGGTTTTGTTACAGTATCAGGATTTTACAGCAAAAAAGGGCAGACATAACACAAAAAGTAGTTATAAAGGATTTGGGTTTCAGTTCTATGAAGTAGGCATTCTTAAAACAAAGCGACCCCAGAAGCAACTGTTCAAGCACATGCTGTCACTTCACTAGATCTGATAGTGATGGAGATATTTGAATATCTTGCATTTGCAGGATTTATACTTTTTCTCCTCCAACCTCCTTTATCTCCTCTTAACCTAATAGCCCTGTGAGGAAGTAGATAGGTATGTGGCATCTACAATCCATTATCAGGGGCCAAATTATTCCTATGGAATTGTAGCAGCATAAATTCTTGCCTGAGCTTTCCAGATTGAGAACAAAGGAACATTTTCCACAGAGTTTCACCTGGCAGCAATGATCCTGCCATGGCCAGCACTTCTAGTGCTGCATGAGTACCTGCTGTGGCCTTTTCTAACCAATTATTTTGAATTGTATACTTTAGAACATTCATGCGCCTCTTTCTTTGCCTTAGTTAACCTTTGTCTAGCTGCTGAGCCACCACAATACTGCACTATGAAAGGTGTTGGTGTGTTGTTTTTTTTTAACTTTCTGATGAGGTGCTCAATTGCTTTTGCAGGCTAAACGAAAGGACCTTTTTAATCTAAAACACTAACAAAACTATTTCCATGATGCTCTGTTTAAATGCTGATATGCACTCACAGATGATGCTTTCTTTGACCCATCTGCTTGTTACCTGTTCCATTTTTGTTTACATGGAATGTCCAAACACAGGGGCTCAGTGCATTAGCAGATTCCTTTGTGGAAAACACAGGGAAATGTCAAAAAGAAGATGAAATCAGAGATACTGCCAGCACCTGTCGTAATCTCAGCCATATACTTTCCACAACCTTTTTACCTGATTAAAATTCTCTCTGCATGACCACACAGAAGCTATGTTAATGGTAATGAATACATATGAATATATTTTCAGCTAAAGGAATAGTATTGTTCTTTTGAAAAATCTGCCCTTTGGAGTGCCAACTTAAAGAGGAAACAAAACCTCTTTCCAATCAATGATACTTGTCCAGTTTATTTAGGGCAACAGAGATGAAAATGAAATCTGATCCACTGTATAAAAATGATTAATTGTATATAGTAGTTCTTTTTTTTCTTTTTTCTTTTTTTTAAAATTTTATTATAGTTTGCATCATTCATTTCCACAAGATTTTGAGTTATATATTTCCTCCCTGTCTTTCCCCCACCCACCACCCCAAAACAGCCATCCCAGTGTGTCCCCCCTCC
>JAQQSU010010195.1:0-12489 GCA_028627135.1 Pseudochirops cupreus | reverse complement strand
AAAAAAAAATAGAATAAAATGATTGTTATTTTTTTCATGTAATTGGGAAATACTTAAAAAAAAATAAAAATTATTTTAAAAATCTCAGAGCTAGAAAGAAATTTAAGATCTCCAGTCCACATGGCATAGTAGAAAATGACCTGGATTTGGAAATCTTGGCTCTGTCTTCTACTACCTGTATGGCCTCAGGTAACTCATTTAAACTTTCTACACCTCAGTTTCCTAAACTGAAAAATGAAGTGATTAGAATAGACTACTTTTAAGTAATTCCAGCTCTAAATCTATTATTCTAATTTTATATGGAAACTGAGGCCTAGGGGGGAAAAAATAACTTGTCCAAGGTCACTGAGTATGTCAGCAGCAGGGATACTACTTTATAAAATGCAGATCTCCTAATTGAATCTTAATAACTTTTCATTCTCTGAGATTGTTACATTAAATTGTAAATTATTTTCAGAGGGAAATGGTTTAAGTGGTCATCAAATCACATTTAACTGAAGACTGGAATAGGACTGAGGGATAGGAAATAAGACCTGAAAATGAACTTTACCTTCTTTGGTTTGGGAGGTGCTGAGGCTCCATTAATAATTACTTTTAACTTAATTATGGTTTACCTAATAATTTATAGTGAGCCAGAACCATGAAAATTAACACAGCCAAGAATCAAATGATAAACAGGTTTTTGGGGTCACAGTCAAGTGCAAATTGGCTCAGAACCAACGTGGTTGACCTAGATTAAAAACCAATGTTGTACCAGCACAGATTTTCTGAATTCTTACTCCTGTTGGGGTTAGAGTGGGGTTGAGTTTTTCTACATATCTCTTCAGCTAGTCTTTCTGCATATGTCCTTATGGCTAGTCTGAGAAACACAAACATAACACAAGGAAGGAAGATATTAGATCTAACATGGAAGATGTGGCCCCATTTCCCCCTCCATTTGACTATGAAAATCTTTCCTGTACAATTCTTTTAAATTCCACAAAGATTTCTAAAGCAACTATTCTTTGCAAATCACTTCTTCATGTCAAAGATCCAAAGATGAAGAGAAATATAATCATTGTTCTCTAGGAAATTATAGTTTTATGAAGGGATACCCACTTTGCCCCCCAGTAAGTAAAGACCTTCCTCTTTAGATCTTACATGTTAATTTGCTTTTTCCCTCTGTTATGCTTTTTACTTCTGTATAGTATTGGTTTATAATTAACTGTTTGTTCTTGTCTCCCTGCCAGCCTATAAAGCGTAGGAGGGCAAGGAACTGAGTCTTACCTAAACTTTGTATATCTAGCATGAGTGTTCTTCATTGACTTCTAAGGCCTCTTGCAGACTTAAACCTATAATGCTAATGTTAGGTGACTTAGCACTTAGCTAATGACAGCATATCATTTTTCTCAGCACCTTATTAAGCAAAAAGAGCTTGTTAATGATTCATTGGCTCAAGAGCAGAAAAAGAATGACTTTGTCCAATGAGAAAGTGAGTAGGGACTAAAAAGGGGAACGATAGCAGAGAGATAGCTTCATGTGATGCATATTGTCCTTGTGGAAGAACAAGGACAATGATACCTGAAATTGACCCAGGTTAATGGTTTTCCCTATTTATCATTTGCCTCCTGGCTAGGTTTCTATATGTTTATGTCCATTCTCCCTCATGGACACCAGTGTGCATTTGCAGAAGACAATGAGCCAAATTTATGATTGAACTGTGATGTTTTGGTTAATTTTGTTTTTGTTTTTTAATGAGTAATTGTGGTCTTTGATTATTCTCACTTTTGTCTTTTTCCTTAGTAAGTGTTTATTATGTTTAAAAATTGATGCTAGGTTTCATGGTTTTCTGCATTTATACAATGCAAAGCACACTGGTAGGGGCTCCAGAACTACAATGGTAAGTAATAAAAAGATTACTCAACACCCTCCACCCCCTTAATGAGAGAGAAGGAGAAGGAAAGAGAGCCTCTGAGTGAGGTTGTAGAAGTCCCTCTCCATCCACATATCCCATCTTCTCCTCTTTTACTATGAGTTCCATTAGGAGAAGTTGTTAAATTAGGTTGACTTGGCCCACTACAGATTCATGTTATCTCACTTCAGCTGGACCTTCACAATGGCCTGACAATCTATTTATTTTAATAACCACATTCTCCACAGCAGCTGTTCCAAACTTTGGTCCCCTCTTTTCAATCCCCAAATTCCAACCCAATATCCATCTCTTTGCTAATGAACCTGTATGTCTCCATAGAGTTGTCCTACCAGCAACTCAAACTTAACAAGTGCAAATAGAACTCATTTTCTTCTCTGCTAATGGTATCCTTCCTCCTAACTTCCTTATTTCTGTCAACCATCCTCTAAATTACTCAGATTTGAAACTTCAGAGTCCTCCTCTGTCTTCTCCCCTTTTCACCCAGTACAGCCAATCTGTTTTCATATCCTATCATCTCTAGTCCCTTACTACTTCTCATAACCATCTCTTTTTTATTCACATAGTCTCTGTCCTAGTTCAGGTACTTATCAACTCTCTTATGGAGTATTATAATTCATTCCCTATCTCCATTCTGTCTCCCCATAATATAACCTTCAAACCACCTAAAATATCCTCCAGAGTATTGAGCCTGAAGTCAGGAAGACCCAAGTTCAAATCCAGACTCAGACACTTATTAGTTATGTGACCCAGAGTAAGTTACTTAACTTCTGCCTTCCTCAGTTTCTTCAACTGTAAAAGAAGGAAAATAACAGTTCCAATCTCACAGAGGTGTTATAAAGATCAAATGAGGTAATATTATAAGTTGCTTAGTGTCATGGTTGGCCCACAGCAGTGTATTTCCTTCCTTCCTCCCCAAAAACGGTCTTGTTTTGATCACTGCCTTACTCAGACACCTTCAGTAGCTTTCCACTACTCAGTCCTTCACAAATCTATAATTTCATTGGCCTTAGATTTAGAGTTGAAAGTGATCTTAGAGGCCATAAAGTTCCCATCTTTAATTTCACTGATGAGGCACAGACTTTGTCCAGGGTCACATAGCTAGCGAGCACAAGAGGCAAGACTCAAAACCAGGTCTTCCTGAGTCCAAATCCAGTTCTCTTTCTGTTGCTCTATGAAACCTCAGAATGCTGATAAAGAAACTCCTTCTTACTAATGCAGGTCACAGTGTCTTTATCACTTTAATAGGGGGTATTTAAGAATTACTTTGAGTGAAAACTTAATTACCCTGCATTCAGTGATGAGCCACTCTGAATTTAGGGTGATTATCAGATGAAACATATAAGCCCAGACTCCCAGGAGCAAACTCAAAACCTTCATTGTACTGCCAGAATTTGTGGTCATTGATATAAATTTCCATAACATAGGATCACACCCACACCATCCTAAGGCATCCAAAGAGAACTGTAATCCTATTGATTTTACAATGCAATTTTAAAAATTATATGGGCTCCAATGCTCAGATAAACTCCTTTTTTCAGAGTTTGACTTCAAATTATCATGAACTTATATATCTTGTCTGTACCTATATATTGTGTGTATATGTATAGATGGATGTATGTGTATATATGTACATATACATACATACACATATACATGTGTGTGTGTTTCCTTGAGGAAAGGGATTGTTTTTGCCCCTCTTTGCATCCTCTGTACTCAGAGCCTGGAGCCTGATGCAGAGTAAGTGCTTAATAAATGTTTGTTGACAGACAGAAAAAGGACCCTGAAGACTATCTAGTTCACAGGCTCATTTTGTAGATAACAAAACAGAGGCTTAGACAAGTGAAGAGACTCGTCCAAAGTCACACCGGCAGAAAGGAAGAACCTGGGTCCTCTGACTCCAAGTCCCATTCCATTGTACCCTGAGTCAGGCTGGAATCTAGCTGCTAGATGTTCACACAGCTGTGACGTTCATTGTTCTAAGGTCCCTTCCAATTCTAAGATTCCATATTTTTAATCAGCACTCTGAAGTTCAAATTCTAACATATCCTTTTAACATTATTTTTATTAAGAGAACTGACTCAGAGAGTCAGAAGGCCTGGAATCTACACCCTGGCTCTGCCCTGAATTTACTCTGTGACCTTAGTTCCTTCTCCTTTCTGAAGCTTGGTTTCCTTCCATATAGAAGGTAGATAAATAAAGCATTTGTCACGTGTTCCTATATGTCAGGTGCTCCCATAGTTTCTGAGGATACAAATAAAAGCATACTAGAACCTCCCTGCCCTCAAGGAGCTTACATTCTAATGGGAGAAGACAATACATAAAGAGATGATGAAAAGAGGGGTGCAATTGGAGGTATGGCTGGCAGTGCCTTCTGAGAAATAAAAACCTGAGAAATGAGACCAAACCAGGCTTGTCACAGAACAGACTGGTTCCAGCAATGGAGTATTCACTCGAGAGAAGAGAGTTGGACTAGAGCACCTCCAAGCATGCTTCTAACTCTTTAATTGATTATACCTCCCTCTCTTCTCTACTTCCACTGATGGGAGTGAGACAGCTGACTCTGGAATGTTATACGGGGAGTCATTTATAGAGGTAATGGAGCAGAAAGCTTAATTTTTAAGATTTCCGCACATTTACCCATTTAAAAATTTTTCAGATTTAATGTTCTATTAACATATTGTCTTCCTCCTCACCCCACCCCCATCTAATTTGAATAACTCCTGAGTCTCTGCAAGGCAATGTTGTGACAAGGGAATCTTCTACCCCACTCCGTTGAAAATCTCCCATCTCTGGCTTGCTTTGGCTGAGCTATGCCATGTGTGTCTCAGTAGGAAGGAGCCATCTTGTCAGGATGTGTTGTGGAGGTGACAGGATCATTTTGAAGGATATGGAAGCCAGGAGGATGCCCAGTGAGGTAATCATTCACGTTATAAATGCTACCATTTTCACAGAACTATACTGTTCCACTTGTATTAAAGGAAGAGAAACAGTTCATGCTCAAAGGGAATTTAGTTAGATTGGATGTATTGACATTGAAACAAGAGAATCTGATACGATTCAGCAGTCACTTATTAAGTAGCTACCTAGTAGAAGACACTGCTAGATGATGGGGTTACAGTGATAAAAACGAAACAGTCCTTGTCCTTAAAGAGTTTATGTTCTTAGGGGAATGGGTTCAAGGGATAGGCAACTTATGACATCATCACTTACTTTGGTACATGCCACAAAACACAGGAGAACCCTTTGGTTCTTTGGGAAAATGTCCACTTGAGTTTTTAATTTCAGCACAGAGAAGGATCCTGCCCATGGAAAGCTCACAATTGGGAAAGAAAGAGCAAATTCACACCTTGTCATGGGGACTATTAAGTTCTAAGTGAGGGAGGCAAACCAGAGATGAGGAGACCCAAGCACTACCCTCTGGAAGCACCAAGCCTAGCAGAGAAAACAGAAATCTCCCACAAGATGACAGTTTATGAGCATTAATGTTTTGGTTCAGATTATGAGTTTTATAGCAATTCAGAGAAGGATAATGACAGTTGCGGTGGTCAGGGAAGACTTCCAGGAGGAGGTGGAGCTTGAGCAGGGCAGTGACAAATGTGAAGAATGTAGAGGGGGTGGAGGGGGAAAGATGAGCAAAGGCATGAATCATCCAGCCACCAGAAAAAATAAAAATAACCCAGTTTAGCTCAATTTATTAATTCATGACTGACCTCCCAAGCACCTCTATCTCATGTTTTCTCCACAGAGTCCTTTTCTGGCCTATTTTCTGTTTCTTAAGTAGATCATCTCCCTACCACACCACCATCTTCCTTATTCTCTAGACCAGAGGAATCTTAGAATCTGTTTGGGAAGGAATATCAGAGGTTGTTTAATATAGTTCAGCCCTTTGGGGGGCTTTGTGGAATTCTCAGCAAGTGGTTTCCCAGGTTCTACTTGGACACCCTTCCACAATGGGGAACTTGCTCTTCTCCTAGGCAGTCCATTCTGTTTATGAGCAGCTCTGAACATTTGAAAGTCCTTCATCGTTCCTAGTTCTATATCCACTGGGACCACAAAGAACATGCCTAATCTCTCCTCCGTATATCAGTCAGATCCTTGAAAACTGTCATAATGTCCCTGAGGCCCAGGAAAGTTAAATGATTTGCCAAACTTACACACGTAGTCAGCATTAGAGGCAGGGGCTGGATCCGAGTCTTAACTCAGGGAGCTTGTAGTCTAGGAGGTGGGTAAAGCACAGACCTACATCATAGAATAGAATTCTATAATAGAATTCAATAGAATATAAGCTTCTTGAGGGTAGGGAGACTTTTGATTTTATCTTTATCTTTACATCCACAGTGTCATATACGACCTCAGGCCAATTGGTCAAGAAGTTCATCATTACCAACCCTATTCCACCCTCCAAGTCTTCTTTTCTCCAGGCTTCTTCCCCTGATATTTCAATAGAACCTGCTACTTATGGCACTTTTTTTTCCCTAATTTTTCTAGTTTCCATTAGTTCTTCCTCTTTTCAATTCTCCAAATCACTATTTTCTTTCCTTTATTATCATTACCTTATAGTTTTAAAAAAAATTCCAATGGTATGTACTCCTTCCCCTCCTTCTGATCTGACACTCTTTCCTCCTAATCTAACAATCTCCCCCTTGACATCATCTCCTACCATTTTGCCCTTTACTCCAGTATCTAATGAAAAAGTGGCCCATCTCTTAGCCAAGGCCAAATGCTTTTACATGTACATTTGATCCTATCCCTCCTGTCTTTTCCAGAAGGTTGTCCTCTCTATCACTTTCTCTCTCTCTCTCTTCCTCCCTCCCTCCCTTTATCTCTCTCTCTGTCTCTGTCTCTGTCTCTCTCTGTCTCTCTCTCTCTCTCTCACCCTTCCTTCCTCTCTGTCTCTGTCTCTGTCTCTCTCTGTCTCTTTCTCTCATGTTCAATCTTTCCCCCTCTACTGCCTGCAAACATATTTGCATTTTCCCCATCATAAAAAAAAATCCCTTCATTTGAGGCCACCATCCTTGGTAATTATCATCCTATAGCTTTCCTCCTTTTCCCAGCTCAGCTCCTTGAAAAAGCCATCTATACTCATAGACTCTACTTCCTCCCCTTTCACTCTTTTCTTAATTCCCTGCATTTGACTTCTAACATCATTATTCAACTGAAACTGCTCTGCCCAAAGTTATCAATGATCTCTCAATTGCCAGATGTGATGGGTGCTCTTCAATTGTCATCCTTCTTGCCCTCTCTGCAGATATCAATACTGCTGACCACTATGGGTACCATCCTTCTGGATACTGTCTGGACATTACCTCTTTGACAACAAAGCTCAGAACAAAAAACACACCTGTCCTTTTAATAAACAAAAAAAGTACTAAAGTTAACCAGTTCATACACTGGCCATAGCAATCTCACTTTGCTATCACAATGGATAAAGCGGTAGAATTGAAAACAAGGTGATATAAATTCAAATCCTTCCTCAATTAATAGTTATATGGCTGACCCTGCACAAGTAACTTAATCTCTCTCAGCCTCAGTTTCCTCATCAGTGAAATTGGGATGATAATAGTACCTACCTCAGGGTTGCTGGGAGGACAAAATGATATAATATATATAAAGCACTTTGCAACCTTATTTAATATAATTACAATTATAATAATTAGTATTACCAATGAGTCTTACTCAATGGTTCTTGTTGAATAACAACTGAGGATTTATCTGCAAGTGTGCTGGGGTTTTAGATAGATAGGTAGATATAGATAGATAGATATGTATATATAAATATATATATATATAGATAGATAGATGTATGTATGTATATATGTGTGTATGCATATATATAGTTATATGTATATAGATATATGTATATATATATAAATCTATCAGTACAAAAAAGGGTAAGAAAAATTATAAAAGGAGGAAAGAGTATCAAACTTGGAACTAAGAAAGCTTGGTTTTAACTTAGATTCTGGCCCTTATCAGTTGTACAACTGTAAGGGTCACAAATAGGTGCCAGATTGTAAGTGGTGATGTTGAGGCACAGGGAGGTGTTTGAGGCCCAAGAATTAGTTGGGTCACGTGGAAGTCAGAGCATATTGCACTGTCCCTGGCCAGGGGATATTGCCCTGTTCAAGACTTCTTATGTGGGATACCTGAGGTTCCCAACTGGTGTCTCCACACCCTGGGGTCTTCATGCACTTGTAGTTGCACTTCCCCTCTCACAATTTACCTCCCCTCTCGCAATCCCGCTCAGCTGGGCTGTGTCACCTGTGGTGTGTGGATCTGGGGGAGATAAAAGGACCCAAGCCTTGGAGGAATTAGGCGCCGGCCTTAGAGTCCTGCTGTAAGGCTTCCCAGTTGTGTCACACCAATAAATCCTCTTAACATCTACCCTCCAGCGTGATTTTCTCTTCCAGAGAAAACGCCGGCGTCTTCTCCTTTGTAAGGGTAAGTGCGGGCTGCCCCTTGGAGCGGGGCAGCGAACCCTGACACACAACCATGGGAGATCCGTTAACTTTTCAAAACTGCAGTTTCCCTCCTTTGTAAAACAGAAAGACAAACCTACCTCCACTTCCTACCTGACAGGATTATATGAGGAAAATACTTGGCAAACTTACCATTCTCTATAAATGTGGGTTGTTCTCATCAGTGCTTTGCGGGACAGTCCTGTGACTGTCTTCCCTCAGATTCTATAATGCCAGTGTCCCTGGTGGAATTCGTCTCAAAAAGTCCAAGTGAATTTTTCCATACTTTTCACTTACTCTTTTGATTTAAAAGTAGGAGATTTCCAGCTCCTGTGGGCAAAGAGGGACAAATGGATCTTTCTCATCTCCTCAGACATTAAAGACCATTCTTGAAAGGAAGAGGGTCAATGGAAGAAACAATTGGTTCTAATCTTCCTCCTGATCTCGGAGGTTCTCAATCCATTTTTGTGTCCTGGGCTGGCTCTCAGAATGGTTTTCAATGCACAATATAAAATAAATAATATTACATAGGAAATCAATCACAATGAAATAGTTATAAATTGGTAAAAATAAAGAAAACATGTTCATGGATGTAAGGTTTAGAATATCTGTGGTCTAGCTATGAAAAACTCAGAATAGACCTTTTCAACTTCCCAAGGGGGAACGCAAGATTTTAAAAAAAAGGCAAAACACAAAAATTATGGACCAACAGAGGGAGCCATTGTATTTAAAATACGGTGCCAGTCTCTTGCTATAGGATGCCTCTGGCTTTTGCATTTTACTGTTAACATTAAAGTGTCCCTCTGGGTCTCAGTTTCCTTATCGTTGAAAAGGGGATAGTACCTGCCACACCTTATCACAAAGGGGGTGTTCATTCAACAAGTATTTTTGGATTCCTTTTAGGAAAAACACTGTGCACTGAAAATAAAGATGTGAACCTTCAAAAGCTGATAGACCTAAAAGGCCTGATAGTAAAAGATAAAATGAGATCATAGGTATGAATGAATTTTGTAAATGTGAAAGGGTAAATGCAAACTATTTTGATATCATGGAAAATGAAAGATATAGTGAATTTAATGAAATTCTCCCAAGTCACACACTAGTTTGAAGAGCAAAAAATCATAGCTCTTAGAACCAAAAAGAATATTTAAAATAATTTAGACCAAGAATTCTAAACTTGATTGATGCCTATGGATGGATTATCTCAGAATGTTTTTAAATATATTTTTAAAATATACATGATTGCAAAGGAAATCAATTATAGTCAAATATAATAGTCAATTTTTTTAAAAAGGTCACAGACCCCAAATTAAGAACTCCTAATCTAATCCAACCCTTTGGTTTTACAAAGAAGGGAATTGAGGAGAGGCCCATTGAAGGGGAATGACTCACCCAAAACCCACTGAGTAGCATGAGGAGCAGCTCATCAAACACAGAATACTTTTTTTTTAAACTAGACTACACCAACTTAAATTGGGCTTTCCAGAAACACAGGCAAGTATCATGGAGTAGAGTTCAAGGCTGTCCAACCACAGTCTAAACATGCTTCAATACCAGCAATGATTTCGCCCCAAATTCCTACTTTGAAAACGGTTTCTCTAAAATTCATCTTTGCCTTCACATTCTGTTTCCTTCACTGAAGGCCAGGGGCATTCTAGGGAGGGTCAACCCTAATTTCTCTCCAATGATACTAAATTCATGTCTCAAGTGAAGATGAGTTCACAGAATAGCAAGGGAGCTAAGGCTCACCTACAATAATTGCAGCAAATGTCCTACTGAGCCCAGTAAGACAGAGACCAGATGACTAAAACTGATGAGCAGCTGCATCCCCATCTTCAAGAGTCTCAGTGAGGTGGCTGTGAATCCTCATTGTCACTTGCTCAAGGTAGTGGGAAGTTAAATTTGGGCATCAGTGGCCAAGAGGGTTTAGAGATGGGTGTGGAAGAGGATAGAAGCAGATTCCTATTAACTGTCAAAATCCCTCTTACAGAATTTTATGAGAGTTCAGGGTGAACCAGGCTCATGGCAAATTGTGAAATCAGTCTAGAGCTTCACCAAACCCTCTCTGCTTCTCATGTCCCGCCCCCCCCCCATCCCCCATGGTGATCTCTATTCCTTTTCCCTATCCCAAATTCTTCATTCTTCTCTCCTCTTCCCTTTTCAAACTTTCCCTCCATAAAGATTCTGGGATCCCTGGGGCAGCTAGGTGGTGCAGTGAACAGAGCACTGGCCTTGGAGTCAGGAGGACCTGAGTTCAAATCCAGCCTCAGACACTTAACACTTACTAGCCATGTGACCTTGGGCAAGTCACTTAACCCCAATTGAACTGCCTTCCCCCCTCAAAAAAAAAAAGACAAAAAAAAAGATTCTGGGATCTCTTCAGTGAGCTCAATCACTGATCCCTAAGTCACAATGTCAATATTTACTTCCTAAATGGAGACTGTAAGATCACAGATACAGAGCTGAAAGAGATTGTAGAGGTCATCTATTGAGATCTAGAAAGGTAAAGTGATTTGCCTGTATTCAGGAAGGCAGAGTCAAGATTTGAATTTCAGTTATGTGTCTTCAAGTTCAGGACTCTTTGGTCTGCCTTGAAAGTCTGAACTCATATCATCTAGGGACAACTTCCTAATATCAGAAAGTCAGTAAAATATTTGAAGGAATATGGGTATGGATAGGGGCTGGAGGGAAGAGGAGTGGTCTTTCCTTGCTCTTGAAATTAACCAAATCACCTACTTTTCCAATGACTATTTCCAGTTTTCCCAAATTGATCTTTCATTGTTCCATGCCATACTAGATTTGGAATTAGAGAACCTGTGTTCTGTGTTTCAATTCCATCACCATGACTTTTGATAAATCATATAACCTTTCTGGGTCTATTTTCTCATCTATAAAATGAGGAAATTGAACAAAGTGAACCCTGTTTCTACTTCCATTTACAAATCTGTGAACTTACAAATCTGTGAGAGGAGAAGATGTAAGGGAGACAGAATCACTATCTTCAACTATTGAAAGGGAGAGAGATTGGTTTTGCTGGGTCCTGGACAGCATGAATGTATGGAAGTTATGGTGAGGCAGATTTCAGGTTGGGATAAAGGAGTATTTAGAGCTGTTTGAAAAGGCAATGGGCACCATGAAGTAGGAAGTCTTTTCTCTTTGGAGGACTTCAGCAAGGATAGTTGAGCCCTTGTCCAAGATTTGTGGAATGCATTGATCCATCTTTTTAGTGGAAACAACATAATCTGGGAGGTCTCTTCCAACTCAAGTCATAGGTAAAATCTCAATATAATTTCACTAGTTTATAGCTTGTCAGGGGAGGTCATAGGGAGAGTAGTTTAAAAGACAAGCCACTATGGAGAAGATCATTCATATCTATAATCACATTTAATCTTCATATTATCTGGACCATGAGGTCTATTAACCAAAGCATCTGGTTTTGAACTAGAAGATTAAAGGATTCAAACCTTTGGTATGTGTTTCTTTTGCCTAGTAGGAGCCCAGCAAATACTTGTTGAATACCACCCCTCTGACACAGGTGGTACCAGGCATGGCCTCATTGCCCATGGGCCACTTCACTTCAGGTACTTCATTAGTTCAGAACCATTCTGATATTCATTGCCAATTCCCCAGGGCCAGAGGCAATAGATGTTCCTATGTAAGGTATGATCCTGGAGGAATGTTTTCCTTCCACCAATTATCTATCCCACACTGGTATTCCAGCAAAAGGGGGAAAAAAGTTAATTTTCAGCAGAGATTCATCCCTGTGAACAAAGTACAATGGAAAGTACGTTAGTTTTGTGGTCAAAGGACCTGGATTTGAATCAACACTGTTACTTCTTAGCCCTAGATAATTTGCTTAGCTTCGCAGAGCTGTTGTAGGGCAAAAATCACATAGTATTTCTTAATAGGTTGAACTTTATAATTTCTATAATCCGTGCTATGACAGTATGACAGTTTTCTCTTTGAAAATGGAAAGTCTCTGTGGGGCGGAGCCAAGATGGCAGTGTAGCAGCAGCAACATATCGCAGCTCTCACATAGCCACCCCAAAATACCCATAAAACAGGACTCTAAACCAATCCTAGAACTCCAAAATGCACACAAAGATACTTCCCACTAAA
>JAQQSU010010194.1:0-10000 GCA_028627135.1 Pseudochirops cupreus | reverse complement strand
TGAACCTGGAGAGAACAGTATCACAAAAGCATAGAAAACAGAGAATTTCTGGGAAGACATGATAGCTGGCAACGTCAAAAATCTACAAAGAAGCTAAGAAAGATTATGACTGGGGCCAATTTTCCTTGACTGGTGAGGTCAAAGCTATATTGCAGAGGATTTTGAAGTTAGAGGAGAAATGTAAGCATCAAGTCTAGACAACTTCTTCAAAGAGTTTAGCCAACAAAGGAAAAAGAGTTATCAGATGATGATCAGAAAGGATGGTTGGATCAATTGAGGATTTTTTTTAAGAATGGGAGAGGTATGGGAATGTAATGTAAGGAGCAAGGAATGAGCCAATAAATAGGAAAAGATAAAAGATTATAAAGAGAGGAGAGATGATGGTAAAGGATCTACTGGAGAAGTTGGGAGGAGATGGAGTCAAGGGTGCATAGAGAAAGATTGCCTTTGGCAAGAAGGGTTACATCTTCATCATAAACAAAAGTGAAGTAAAGAGTCAAGGAAGATGTTTGAATGGTGTGAGATTAAGAAAGGGGAGTTCTCAGAGTATTCTGAGAGCTATTGCCTCGTTTTTCAGAAAGTATAAGTTAAGATCCTCAGTTGAGAAAGTGAAGGGCGATGTCATGAGAGGCTGGGAAAGGGATGAAAACATTGGAATAGCTGCTATAGGGAGGATTGGATCCCCCAAGCAAATTATTTAGGGAGGTATAAAAGGATTGTTTTGCTGCAGTGAGGGACAGAAAAGATTGTGTAACATGAATTTGCATCAGAACCAATTAGCAGTTTCATGATTTTCAATTGTTCTAGTTAGCAGCATGCAAATGGGAACAAAGGAGACAAATGGTGGAAGTACCACAGGGTTGGAGTCTGGAAAGGCAAGCTTGGCAATAAGAACTAGTGCATTTAAGAGAAGAAGATAGTGTAAAATTAAATTGGCTCACCAAGAAGTCAAGACAGGGAGGACAGGTAAGTGTAACCTTTGCCAGAGTAATGGCTTTGGAAAGAGATGAGGGGTAGAAGAAATGAAGGTCATAATAAGGATGAAGAACAAGGCTAGGAGTCATAAGGCATATAGAAATATAGATTGATAAAAACATTATGATCTGATAAAGGAATTTTTAGTGTTCATAAATACGAAAGTAGAGTAGCTATGGGCCATAATGGCAAGATGAAGGTTGTAACCATCTGTGTGTGTAGTTGAGATGGATTAGATGAGTAAGTCATAGGAACTGAGCAGAACTGGGAAGTTAGGGTCTTTGAGGGAGTATCACTATATACTTTAAGGCCTCCTAGTATGAAAACAAGAGTTGTGGTGGAGAAAATTACAATAAGCCAGGCACTGAACTCACTGAGGAGGGAAGGAATATGTCCTAGGGACTGATAAGCAACAGCCACCGAGATCTATGGCTGCTGATAAAATTGTATAACATGAATCTCACATAATATGTTCCTGAGAGATGGCAGTAGAGGAAAATGAAAATAGCAGAATAGGATTAATAGCTCCTTTTAATCCCTAAAACCCAATAACCTGAAGAAGCATAGTAGTACCTTTAGGATATGCTGATCTTGAGGTCTAATGGATCCCTTGAAAGTTGATGTCCTTGTTCTTATCACAGGTACAATTTTCTAAGAACAACTGGAGATATATTTTCAATCATTGTTCCACGGGATGAATATAAAGAAATGAGTCAACAATAATAAGTGAAAAGAGCACTCTATTTGGAGTTAGAAGTTCAAGTCCTTGCTCTGCCACATACTAGCCACATGGACAAAATGACTTAGCTTCACTGAGATTCAGTTTTCTCATCTTTACAATGGGGATAACAATTCTAGCACTTTGCAAAGAGTGTTGTGAAGAAGTATTTTCTAAAGATGCCACAAACTTCCCTAAGTCAAGGATAGTGAGTGACCAGTGTGAAGACTTCCTCCCCTACTGCAGATCACCACCCCTCTCTGACTTAGTAGAAGTCTTAAGGAGCTACGGTTGATGATAAATTCATACTTTGTGTAGTGAAGAACAAGAACTTAACTTGGCTGGTCCTTTGATGACAAATACTATGTTATGGGTAGTACTCAAACTTTTTCCATCTGGACAGGCCCTAATTTCCCTCTACAACTATAGCTTCTAGAACCCAAAGTTACATACATTGCATTAAGAAACATCAAAAGAACCAGGCCTCAGGGGGGTTGGGATAAATGGGAGGAATTGCTATAAATGTGAGCAGTTGATGAGGATGATAAAATTTCTTAATTTGAAAGAAGGGAAAAGGAACCAAACATTGTCTGGCATCTTTTTAAAAAAATTTTAGGTCAACATTTCCAAATACGAAATATTTTCCTGCCCAGGCTCAACTTGACTTTTACCATGAATAGTAGGATAGAGATAAGGAATGGACCTGTGATTCCATTGGCATAGAGACTCTCAGGTGAGGAAAGTACCTCTACCAGTGAATTTCTCTATAGCTTCTCTGTAACATAGCATTAGAGCTTCTTAGGGCACTGAGAAGTTAAGTGGCTAGCCCAGGGTTACACAGCCTGTACATGTAAGAGGTCATGCTGAAACACATACCTTCCCAGCTTTGAGGCAACCTCTCTATCATCTGTGCCATGTTCCCAAAGTTTAGCAAGGTGACCTTTTTTACCTCTGCAAAGGAACAGCAACAATACATTTTCCACTAATTTCTGGAACCTCTGGTTTGGAACTAAAGTTTTTTCCACATTTCTTCTCAAGATAACAATCCACCTCAAAACCCAGAAAATGAAAATCATGGAATGCTTATAGTCATTCCAGATGTGGGTTAAGCATGTGAATTGCCATTTTTTTCCAGCTTTGACATCAATACATGTTTATAAAGCCTTTCCAAGGAGTGGTAGAAAGCTTTCATTTCCTGCCAGAATATAGAACCAATGGAAAGTCCTAGATGCGTGGTATGCCCCACCACTGAACCCCTCCCATTACCTCCCTGCCACTTAGGAATGAATCAAGGCTAATTGGCCATTTCTAAGCCAAGACATGGAAAGAACCTTCACCTCCCCCAAAAAGAAGAGTGTGGCTGTTTGCCATACCATTCTACAATTAATTATTCTTAACCTCTTTATTTTTCTTTCACTATCTGCATACCACTATCTTCTTTTTTTAAATAAATTTCTTATTTATCTTTAACATTCTTTTTTTATTTATATCTTTAACATTCTTTTCTTTTTAAATTTTGAGTTCCAAATTCTCTTTCTCCCTACTACCTCTCCCCCATCCGCTGAGAAGACAAGCAACTGATATCAATTATATATGTGAAACCATGTAAAACGTGTTTCTGTAATAACCGTATCACCTCCAAAAAAGGGGAAAAAAACAAGAAAGTTATACATCAATGTGTACACTCTCTCTCTAGAGGTGGATAGCACTTTTTTCATGAGTTCTTTGGAATTGTCCAAGAGCAGCCAAGTCTTTCACAGTTGATCATCATTACAACATTGCTATGCACAATGATCTCATGGTTCTTGTCAATTCACTTTGCAATGATTCATAGGGATCTTGCCATATGTAAACCACCCCCTCATCATTTATTATAGCACAATAATAATTCAGCAAATCATATGCCCAAACTTGTTTAGTCATTCCTCAATTGATAAGCATTTTCTTGATTTCTAAATTTTTACCACTACAAAAACAGCTGCTATAAATATTTTTGTACATATAGATTCTTTTCCTTTTTCTTAATGATATCTCGGGGGTAGGGTACAGACCAAGTAGTGGTATTGCTGGATTGAAAGATACATAGTTTGATAGCCCTTTGGGCATAGTTCCAAATTGTTTCCATGATGTTTTAACCAATTCATAATTCCACCAACAGTTTATTAATATGCCTGTTTTCCCTCATCCCCTCCAGAAATTTGTCACTTCTGATAAGTGTGAGGTGGTACACCAGAGTTGTTTTAATTTACATTTCTCTAATCAATTGTGATGTAGAGTACTTTTTCACCTGACTATAGATGACACTGATTTCTTCTTCTAAAACTACCTGTCCCTATCCTTTGACCACTTATCAATTGAGGAATGGCTCTTATTTCTATAAATTTCCTTATATATTTAGGAAATAAGGCCTTTATCAAGAAACTTGATATAAAAAAAATTTATATAACTTTATTATCTATTGTACCTTTTAGCAAAATGTAGTTTCTCTGATTATCTCTTTTAATTACATATCTTTTGGATATTTCTTTGTCTAAGATCATGATTACTATCCCTGACTTTTTTACTTTAGCTGAAGCATAACAGATTCTACTTTAGCCCTTTTTTTTTTTATTTTTTTTGCTTTTTGGAGAGGGTAAAGCAGGGCAATTGGGGTTAAATGACTTGCCCAAGGTCACATGGCTAGGAAGTGTTGAGTGTCTGAGGCCAGATTTGAACTCAGTTCCTCCTGACTCCAGGGCTGTGTAATGCCATGCATGAGCAGCTTCCCAAAAGAATGCTACTGTGAACAGCTTTTAAGGTTCTGATTACACAGTATAGTGAACACTCTATTTATTCAAGAACAAATCAAAGGAAAACATTCTCTTCAAATTCAAATTAATTACCATTACATGCTGGAGGTCTATTCACTACACCACCTAGCCACCCCAGCCCTTTATTTTTTACTCCGTGTATGTATTTCTCTTTCAAGTCTCTTGAAATCCAACATATTGTTGTATTCTGATTTCTAATCCATTCTGCTATCCACTTCCATTTTATGGGTAAACTCACTCCATTCACATTCAGAGTTATGATTTATTAACTATGCATATTGCTCAATTCTATTTTCTTCCATTTATTCTTCTCCCTTTTTATCCTGTCCATCCTCAAAAACCTGTTTTGTTTCTGACCACTGCTTCCCTTGATCCACCTTCTCTTAAATCACCCCCCTCATCTTTTATCTCCTCCCCCTCCTATTTTCCTATTGGATAAGATTGATTTTTATACCCAGATGAGCGTATATGTGTGTATATATACATGTATGTATATATACACACACACACATTCTCTCTTTGAATCAATTCCCATGAGACTAAGGTTCAAACATTGCCAACCATCCCATTCCATTTTTCCATGCATTACAAAAGCTTATCCTTACATGCCTCTTTTATGTGAGAAAATTTTCCCCATTCTACCTCTCTCTTTGCCTTTCTCCCCATACATCACTCTTTCTCATCCCTTCATTTTTATTTACTTTGGGGGGCGTAAATCATCTCAACATAATGCCTTCTTTCTATGTAGACTCCTAAGCGTCCCAATAGTGATAAAGCTCTTAGAAATTAATTATATCATTTTCCCATATAGGAATGTAAACACTTTAACTTTATTGATTCTCTTATGATTACTCTTTCATGTTTACTTTTTTTATGCTTCTCTTGAATCTTGTGTTTGAATGTCAAATTCTCTATTTGGCTCTGGTCTTTTCATCAGGAATGCTTGAAAGTCCTCTATTTCATTTAATATCCATTTTCCCTCCAAAGGACTATACTCAGTTTTGCTGAATTGGTTATTCTTGGTTATAATACTAGCTCCTCTGCCTTCCAAAATATCATATTCCAAGCCCTCTTCTCCTTTGACATGGGAACTGCTCAATCTTGTGTCATCCTGACTGTGGCTCCACAATACTTTAATCATTTCTTTCTGGATACTCGTAATATTTTCTCCTTGACCTGGGAGTTTTCATTTTGAAATCTCTTTCAGGAGGTGATCAGTGGATAATTTTGATTTCTATTTTATCCTCTGGAACAATTTCTTGAAATGTGATTTCTAAGCTCTTTTTTTGATCAGGGTTTTCAGGTAATCTAATAATTCTTAAGTTCTCTCTACTCAATCTATTTTCCAGGTCAGTTGTTTTTTCTTCTTTTTTTTTTTTGCTTCCTTTTTTTTTTTTTGAGGAGGATGGCAGGGCAATTGGAGTTAAGTGACTTGCCCAAGTCTAGTTTTTTGTGTGTGTTAAGTGTCTGAGGCTAGATTTGAATTCAGGTCTTCCTGACTCCAGGGCTGGTGCTCTATTCACTGTGCCACCTAGCCACCCCCAGTTATTTTTTCAATGAAATGTTTCACATTTTTTTCATTCTTTTGACTTTGTTTCTTAATTTCTCATGGAGTTATTCATTTCCACTTGCCCAATTCTAATTTTTAGAGAATTATTTTCTTCAGTGAACTTTTGTACCTCTTTTTCCATTTGGTCAATTCTGCTTTTTAAAGAGCTCTTTTCTTCAGTGAATACGTGTGCCTCTTTTGCCAATAAGCCAATTCTGTTTTTTTGAGGTGTTATTTTCTTCAGTGTTTTTTGTGCCTTTTTTACCAAGCATTTAATTCTCTTTTCATAATTTTCTTGCACTGCTCTCATTTGTTTTCCAAATTTTTTCTCTACCACTCTTATTTCTCTCATTAACTTTTCTAGGGATTCTTGTTGGGCTTGGGTCCAATTAGAATTTCTCTTTGAGGCTTTATTTGTAGCTATTTTCACATTGTTGTCTTCTTCTGAGTTCATCTTTTGGTCTTCCCTGCTCTCATAGTAGCTTTTTATGGTTAACTTCTTTTTTTATTGTTTACTCATTTTCCAGCCTATTTCTTAATTTTGAACTTAATGTTAAAATTGGACTCTGTTCACCAGGGATTGAGGAGGCACTGTCCCAAGCTTCAGGTTTTTCATGTACTGCTGTTTTTAGAACTTTTTCTGGAGGTCTGTAAGATTTTGTTGCTTCCAAGGTGATATGATCCAGGGAGAGCCACTGCTCTTTTGATCTCTCTTTGCCAATCAAGCCCCTTCTCCTTCAGCTACAAGTGCTAACTCTCCTTTTGGCCCTGGAACTGTGACTGGGTTCCCTGCTCTCCTGCAGTCAGTCACAAGTACTAGTATTACTCTTGGCCTTGGAACTATATCCAGGCCCCTTGCTGTCTTGTGACTGATGAGAGGCTTTTCTTTCCACCCTGGAACTGTGAATCAGAACAGCAGTTCTGGGCAACAATTGCCAAATAGTTTTAGGCCTGGTACCCAGTGCCAGCCAAGGGTCCCCTGTAATCTCTTTATGATCAATTGTCCAAACCTCCCTTTCTGTCTCTGAACTGAGAACTCCCAAAGCTGTTGCTGCTGCTGCTATCACAACTGCTTCCAAAGCCTACTGCTATTGCAACTGCTTCCAAGGCCCCCACTGCTGGTACTGCTGCTGTGCTCTGGGGCAGCTCCCACCCCAGAGTCACAGACCTCTCCTACTGACCTCCTAAGTTGTCTTAGGCTGGAAAAATACCCTCTGCCCTCCTGTTGCCTCTACCTCTCCAAAATTTGATTTGAGGAATAATTTTAAAGGTGTTTAGAGAAGAATGTTGGAAGAGTTCAAGTGGCCTGCTGCCTGTATTCCACGATCTTGACTCTGCCCTTGAGAGCAATACTTTTCTACAAAACTTCCCAAGCTGCCTAGATCTTTAGACAGTAAGTTCCCTATCAGCAAAAGTGCTCAAATAGAAGGTATCAGGGCTGTGATAGAAGAGATTCCTATATGAAAGGATGCTGGTCTTAAGTCCTTTCAGATTGTAAGAAGTGTAACTCTGCAATATAGGATTGAAACCTGCAATGAATGTAGTGATCAATCAGCACATTTGTTAAGCATCAGCTATATGTCAGATATTTCATCTTCTCCTGCCCCCCTCATGTTATAAATAAGGAAACTGGCACCTAGGAAAGTAAAGTGACTTTCTCAAGGTCACACAGGTAACGAGTAACAGAGTTAGTCAATCTGACATTAAATCCAACACTTTCTATTTTGCTATTCTGTCTTCCTCTAATTAAAAGACTCTGTCTCTCTAACATGAAAGGACAGAGTATAGAGTAAGGGATGTCTAGTTTCTTAACTCAATACTCTCACATCAATAAACTAGAAACTTCATTATTTGACACATACCCTGAAAATCTAGTCATCATCTCTCCTTACAATCACATAAGTTCACAAAGTTCAAAAGAGGAAAAAATTTAGTTAGAGGTAAGGGGAAAAAAATAAGGTTCAAAGCACACAAGCTCTAATAATGCCCACCAATGAGCAACCCTCCCATCAGCGGCCTCCTTCAGCTTATGCTGTGGAAGTTATTTTCTCCACACAAGTATACATTTATTACTATTTGACTTCAATTTATTATATTCAATCCAATGTTCTAGCTTTTTGAAACATTTTTATCTTGACTTGTGTCATCCAGTGTGCCAATTATACTGCCCATCTATATGTGAAGTAGGTGTGTGATTTGCTATTTTGATGATCATTTCAGCTCTACCTATAACCGAGAGTGGCAAGTATGTTCAACAGCACAGTGCCAAGCACAGATCCCTGGAGCACAGGCCTAGAAATCACTTTCCAAGTTGTCTTTCAATCTTAAATGACTTACTCTCTCAGTCTGCCTATTTAACAACTTTCAAAATCACATCTCTCTCTGTGTTTCATATATTACACAGGGCTGATTTTCAAAATATTTAAAGCAAGAGTTCTTTCCCTTTTTGTGTCATGGACCCCTTTGGAAGACTGGTAAAGCCTATGGACCCCTTCTTAGAATATTCTTTTTTAAAGAAAAATACATAAACACATAAAAATGTTAAATTTCCATTAGAGTTTAGTGACAATAAAAATGTATTATTTTCCTCATCCAAAGTAACAGCTATCCTAAAATCTGTCCAAAGACTCCATGGAATGTGGAGAGATCTGTATACCCCAGACTCAGAACTCTTGATGTAGAGGGAAGAGATCCCATATCCTCCCCTGCCCATAACCCTATCAAGAGGAGAAACTTTTGTAATACTCTCTAATTGGCTGAGTGGTCAGAAGACCTTAATTCAAATCTTGCTTCATGTACTTACTAACTTTGTGACCTTGGGCCATCATTTAAACTCTCACCTTTGGTTTCTCCATCTACAAATAAGGAATAATAAATAGCACCTACCTGACATGGTCATTGCGAAGTTCAATTGAGATATCTAGAAAGCATTTTGCAAAGAAAGCACTATAAAAAATGTTACCTCTTATTACTGTTGCCCATATTCCAAACTTTGCAAAAGAGAGCAAGGATCTAAAAGAAAAGGGCAGACAGTTTGGACCAAAGCATCTAGAAACAATAATCTTGGTTTAAAACTCCGCCCATGGGGCAGAGCCAAGATGGCAGCATAGCAACAGCAACATATTGCAGCTCTCACATAGCCACCCCAAAATACCCATAAAACAGGACTCTAAACCAATCCTAGAACTCCAAAACGCACACAAAGATACTTCCCACTAAAGTCAGCTCGGCTACAAGGAACCATATCAGCACTGCGAACCGAAACCAGCCTGCCCTGAAGCCCCGGCTGTGCCCCGGGGGCGGCTGGACGGCTGTGCCCCGGGGGCGGCTAGACGGGAGGAGTGGAGGAGTCTCTCAAGTGAGTGGATTAGCAGCAACTGCGAGTGGCGATTGTGAAAGGGGGAGATAAGCAGTCTGGCCAAAAGGCCTCCAGAGCAGAAAAGCGAAAGGCAGAGGTTTTGCACCCGCCTCGGCATTGTAGCTTCCCACCCCTGGCCTGCAGACAGCAGGGGAACTTAGCAATTGTTCTTAGGCCAGTGCTCTTGCGTTGAGAGGCCTGGATCCGGATTGCCATCTTGGGCCTCCATCTTGGAGTCTTCATTATCCAGTCAGCCGGAAGTATTTAGGAAGAGTCCCAGCATCTTCCTGAGAGCTATGGCAGCTGGGAGGATCCCAGCGATTTGGGACAGAGATTTCCCTTCTGGAAGCAGAACCCCACAGAGATTTTTAAAAAAAATCACGGTCTGAAGAACCATGAGTAAGAATAAGCATAAGAAGCAAAGTAAGAACAGCTCCCAAACCCTAGATTCCTTCTTTGGGGAAAAGAAAGATCATGGGAGAGAGAGGGAGGAGGAGAGTGCAGCCAGAGCACCCCCACCAGGGGCCTCCAATAAACATGAAGAATGCCTTAAAGCTAGAGATGAGCTGAAGAAGGATTTTCAAAACCAA
>JAQQSU010010193.1:0-12489 GCA_028627135.1 Pseudochirops cupreus | reverse complement strand
CTATGCGTATGAATACATATGTGGGTGTGTATATATGTGTACATAGACAGAAGGCACAGGATCAATTGAATAGGATGGGAAAATATTTTAAAAGGTAAAATTGAGAGGTGGGAGAAGAATAGAATGAGAGGAGACAGGGAGAGATAGAATGGGGTCAATCATTTCATATAGAAGAGGAAAGGGATAACTGTTACAATGGAGAGGAAGAACAGAATGGGTTAACCTTACTCTCATTGAATTTGGCTTAGGGAGGGAATGACATACACTCTAAATTGGGTATTTTGCCCTGCAGGAGAGTAGAGGAGAAGGGGATGAAAAGGGGGGTGATGGAGGGGAGGGCAGGTTGGGGGTAGGGATGTTAGAAGCACATACTTCTGTAAAGGGACAGTGACAAAGTAGAGAATAGAACAAGGCGAGGGCAGAATAGAAAGGAGGGAAATATTGTCAGTGTTACACAATATGTCCATTATGGAGATGTTCTGCATAACTACACATATAAGGCCTGTATTGAATTGCATGTCTATCCAGTGGGGATGGGTGACAAGAGAGGAAGGGAAAGAATCTAGAATTTAAAGTTCTAAAATCATATGTTAAAATATATATATATATACATATATATATATATATATATATATACATATACATATACATATATATATACACATATATATATACTATTATTATTATTTACATGCAACTGGGAAATAAGATATACAGGCATCGGGATAGGGAGATCCATCTTGCTCTTTCAGAAAGTCAGAGAGGTGATGGGGGAGGATATAGGAGACAGCAGATTTAGGGAGGGGGTATACAGTGGGATTGCTGTTTTGGGGGGGTAGGAGAAAGATGGGGAGAAAATTTGTAACTCAAAATCTTGTGGAAATCAATGATGTAAACTAAAAATAAACAAAAGTTAATTAAAAAAGAGTTAGTCGCATACCTTCTTGTTGTATAGATGTTGATTTGCAAGCCCTGATTACGTGAGATAATTTTCCCAAATTTCCTTTCCCTTCCACCCCCACCGCCGTAGGGCATTCCTCTTGCCCTCTCTTTCCAGTCTACTCTTTGAGATAAAGATAATAGGACTGCTGCCTAATTAGAGTCTAATTAGACTCCCTTGATGACCCCTGATGATGATAGGACTTGGTGGGGAGACAAGTATCATCTCCTCATATTTGAATGAAAGTAGTTTATCCTTGTTTAAAACTTTAAACAATGTTTCATTTGTAGTTTTTTTTTTCATGTTTCTCTTCACTCCCATGTTAAAACTTAAAAGTTTATGTACAGTTCTGGTCTTTTCATTAGGAATACTTGGAAGTTCTTTATTTCATTAAAGATCCATTTTTTCTACTGTAAGACTATATTAAATTTTGCTAGGTACTTCTTTAACCTTTTTTCCCTCTAGCATACTCATTTCATTGACCAAAATAAAACATTATTAACTCATCTTTTAAACTCTTGCTTCATCTCTTTTAGGAATTCTAGACAAATTTGGGGCCATACTGTGTGGTTCATATGAGGCTTATAGATGTTTTGGAGTCTTTCTATTCTGGGTTTGTCTTGAACATCCTTAATATAAGCATCCATAATAACTTTCTATGATGGAATTCTTTGTTTTTTTTCCTTTCTCAATCTCCCAGACCACTTTTTGACTTTAGATTTGATGTTAGGGCTAGACTCTGTTCATTTCTTGAGGGAAAATCTGAGTTGATTCAGTTGCTGCTTTTTTGTGGTGTTGAGTATTGTGTTGTTCCTGGATCTCAGGAATAGCTCAAGCTGGGATAGCTAGCTTTCAGAATTCACAAAGTGTATGATGCAAGACACAGTTTGACTGCTGTCTCACTGGTCTGAGCTCTGCAAGTTCTTGACCTGGATTTGAGTGTGAGCAAGAGTAGAAAGCTACTGAACTCCACCGCCATCAAGTAGCTGGAAAGCTCTACTGGTACAATCACTTGCTGGCTCCCCTTTGGTATGGAATTCTTGCCTTGATTATTCTTCTGCAGGCTTCAGGGGCACACCACCACTGCTTATTTTTGAATATGATCCTTTCTGGGTATGCTGACTAGGGCCTCCCTACATGGAAATGACACTGCCAGATACAGGATACAAGATCTCCTCCTCAATTCTCCTTGCATCTATGATCTGGAACTGGGTAGTAGGTAACAAAGCCACCAACTAATACTTGTTCTTATATAGGTGCTCCCTAATGAGTCTGAAGATGCCCTGGAAAGTGTCTGGGAACTCAGCTTGTTCTGATGAATAGCCTCTTCCTGCACTGAAATGATCCCCATGTGGCACTCCTGAACAGACCTTGTCCCAAGTGTTAGACCTCTTTGTCTGTCTCTCTTTGACAACCTGGGCTAGAAAAAAAATATTAACTCTGACTTGTCTTGCATTTCCCCAACAGGTTTCAGGTTCATAGATTTTCTAGATCTGTTTGGAGGACCTTGGGAGGGAAACTCATTGCATTTCATTACATTGTTTCCTTCTACTCCTCCATCTTGGTTCTGATGAGGTGTAGGCTCTGGGACCCCCCTTGAGTTCTCCTTGAATCTTTGAGGTACAGGCTCTGGAAAACCCCTTGAAGTCTGATTGAATCTTCCCACTTGATGAGGCATTTGCTGAAGCCATAAGTATTTCATTGTAGCTGGGCCCAAACCTAGGTTACTCGCCTGGCCCTCCATTGTCCATATGCTTCCCACCCTTAAGCCTATCAAAATATCAATCCACTCTTGCATTGACCTTGTACCCTCCCCAAACTCATTGCTGGAGTCTGACCTCATTGACTCCTCCTGAAGACCCTCCCCAAACTCCTTCTCTAGACCACCCCTAGATTCCTCTGTATATAAGACCCCATCTTCCCTCCACGTGGTGTGAGAGTGCCGTGGAATGGCTTGGCACAGACTTACTCTGTGAGAGCGCCATAGAGTTTTCTAGCACAGACTTGCTCTGTGTCCAATACAGGAAAACTTTTAATAAACTTTACTTTTCTTCGGCTGAGAAGACTCGAGTGGAATTCTTTTGGCAGGACCCGGCATGTTGGTATTTTGTGGTCTCAGGCACCCTAACTCTCTTTGGGAAACCTCTTCAGTTCTGTCTCCTTATTTCTTCTTTTTACCTTTTTTAAAATGAAATTTTATTTTGTTTTCACAAAGACCTACCTTCTGTCTCTCCCACCACCCTCCCCATCTCCCAGTTAAGAAAATAATAAACACAAAAACCCTATTACAAACGTATACCCTCAAGAAAAACAAATTCCTGCATTGGACATGTCCAAAAACCCATAATATGTCTCACTCTGTACTCACAAAGTGCATCAACTCTCTATCAGGAAGTAGGTGGCGTGTTTCATCATGAGTCCTCTAGAACTGTTATTTAACTTTATTTCTTACTGGTCATCTTTGAAACCTCTCTTTCTCCTACAAAAACACCAAACTATCATTCCTTCTTTTGCAGTGTTTATGGTATTTGTTCCTTCCTTTTCATTCTCTCATGTCATTATGTCAAATGAAATGATATTCATATAGTGCTTTGTAAACCTTAAAGTGCTATATGAATTCCAATGATTAAATTAGCTTTATTATTCTTAATGTTATTGTTTTTATTATTATCATCCCTTCCTCTCCCTTAGTCGATGCCTTTATCACTTCACTCCTAGATTATTACAACAGTTTCCTAACTGGTCTCCTTGTTTCTAGTCTTTCTTTCTTTTCTAATCTGTATTGCACAATGTTGGGAGCTTAAGTCTTTCCTAAAACACTTTTCATTATCTTGATTTCCTATTAAATTTGTTTTTAAAGTTTCAAAGGCTCCTCACTACCACTAGGACAAAGGGCAAATTATTTAGCCTGACATTCAAGACCTTCTCCCTTCTAGTCCCACACTACTTATCCAATTTTGTTTCTCCAAATTCCCCAACATAAATCTTTCATTGTATCTGTGCCAGTTTCCTAAACTTTCTGTAACACACACACACACACACACACACACACACACACACACACACACACACACACACATACACACATCCCATTTCAATGCAGGAAGAGACTTTTTGCCAGAACAAACTGAGTTCTCAGACCCTTAGCAGGGCATCCTCAGACCCATACTAGCCAGGAACAAGTACTAGTTGATGGCTTTGTCACCTACTACCTGGTTCTGGGTCATAGATGCAGGAAGGAATTAGGAGGAGATCTGTATCCTGTACCTGGCATTGCCAATCCCAGGTAGGGAGGCCCTAGGCAATATACTCAGAAAGGATCTTGTTCAGAAATAAGCAGCAGTAGTATGTCCCTGAACCCTACAGAGGCACTTTCTCCTGCCTAGGGTACTCTGTCCAATTTTATTTGCTCATCCAGATTTTATTTATTCTTTAAGATCAAAGTCAAGACCCATGGAAATATGTGACCATTCTAGTCTACAATGTTCTTTCTTCCCTCTGATTTTCTGGCCTCATGCCTATACTGCCTTGGACTACCTATTTAGGTTTTTAATAGATTTTATTGTTTCCCTAATCGGATCTCCCTGAGATCAGAAATTGTTTGGGGGGGGGGGGAAGGAGAAGGTGTGCTGCCAATGTAAGTATATGTGTGTCCATATGGTCTTTATAGATAGATTCACAGGGAGGTGTGGATCTCTTTTTCTTCTACCCATCCCTCTTCAAGGGAAATTTTTATTCCTGCCAGGCAGGGAGCAGGAGTTTGGGGCTGCAAGAATGATCAATCTGCTCTTCCATCTATCAACCCCCTAAATACTGCTAATATAAGAAAAATAATTTTTAGGTTCAGGCTGTTGTATCTGAAGGTTTAACTTCTTTTCCACCAAATGACAATTCCACAAAAACGGTCATATATAGTGAATAGCAAATAAAGCCATTTATTCAAACCAATGGGAAAGAGAAATTAGAGAAGTTACACATAACGGAATAGGTCAGACACACGCAGGGTGAGTGACCTCTTCTACTGGGAGCAAGACAGCTCAGTTCAATTAAGAGAGAAGGAAAGAGACAGACAGAATCCCAGATCTCACCCAGTGGGAAATTATGTGAAGTCTTTCACAAGTAAACTGGACAGGGATGTGATTGAGGTACCAAATCTTCAGTTCCACGTTGGCTTCAACCTAGGGTCTTTCTCTTACTTCAGAGACCTATCCAGAGAATATGGAACTGAGTACTTCCTCTCTTGAAATTGGAAGCTAAAACAATGGATAATTCTCTTCTCCTAAACACTCACCAACTCCACCCCTCATGAAGCCAGAGAACATAGAGTAACCATTCTTCACCAAAGAGGAGGGTCTTACTTTGATACACTACTAAGCTTAAGACCCAGGTTACATTTGTTACAGTTCCCTATCACTCATCTCCCCCATGAATCTGCAGCTACTCCAGCCAATACAATACAATGCTTCTCTGAAATCATGTTGTCCTTAACATTGGTACTACCCAAGTTAGCATTTACTTATTCTCGAATTATTTCATTTGGGGGATTATCTGAGTTAGAGTGTGTGTGTGTGTGTGTGTGTGTGTGTGTGTTTGTGTGTCTGTGTTTGTGTGTGTGTGTGTTTGTGTGTGTGTGTGTGTGTGTGTGTGTGTGTGTGTGTGATAAGCTTTCTCCACTATCAGCAGCCTATCATGACTTTATCCTTGTAAGCATCAAGGTTAAGACTGTGTGATTGTGTACAGACGTGAGATTTTGACAGTAGACACAAGACTTTAAACTATATATGGGAAACACTGGAAAAGACTTTTTAGGGTGGTAATTTTCTCTGCTAAATCATGTTGCTGTTGGTTTATTTGTGTTTTTTAATAATCAACAATAGTCCCAGTGGAACTTTGCTTATATTCTTAATACCTTTTAGTAAATTTTGTAATTGTAATATATGATCTGCTGATGAATATCATTTGTAAAAGTCTGTTCCCTTTGCATACCTTCTTCAATAGCATACATAGATTATTCTCATAAATATTCAGCAGATATGGGAAAGTAGGCCTATAAGTCACTGGTTATTGATATTTTCCTGGAAACCTTCTGTCATAATCATAAAGACCAAGATTTTTTTTCTCTAAGGCTGTGATATCCTTTCCTCTCACAGATAGCTCAAGATATGATACTTCAATGCCTTTGAAATTGTGAAGCCACCAACCTCCTCTGTGTATCTTTGGTCTAGCCAACTGTGCTTTCCATATTTTTCTTTAGTACCAATTTGAATTCTTCATGCAGCACATCATGGACTTACTTGCCCTATAATCAAATCAACTTCTATAAAAAATACTTTACTAACTTGTTTTTTGAACAACCCTTGCATTTCTACTGTATAATGCACAACACAATACATGCATTCTGATTAATTAAGCACTGTGTGCTGACGCTGTACAAAACATATGGGGACCTTCTGAACCAAGCTTGCTTGGCTTCCTGGATTCATAGATCAGATGAAATGGATTCCTCATTATCTGTGACCTTCTTCTCTTGCCTTTACCGCTCTACCTAGGTGTCTGAATCTGGGATCTTCTCAGTCTTTTCTTGCCACTACATATTACCACACATGCCAAGTAACAAGAGTTTCTTTCCCAGGGCTTATTTACAAGGCAAAAGAGAATATGTAAATTCAGAAATAACCCAATAATACAGGAGTTCTTAACCCTTTTTTGTGCCCTAGACTGCTTTGATAAACTGGTAAAGTCTACAGACTCTTTCTCAGAATAATGATTTAAATATATAAAATACATAGAATTACAGAGGAAACAAATTACATTAAAATACAACTATGAAAATATTTAAAAAATAAATTTCTGATGTTATGCTTAGCAGCAACCTAAAAACTAATTTCAAAATAATGATGATTAGAAACATGAAAATTAAAAAACCATGATAAATATAAAAATAAAAATATTTTGAGATATCTGCTACAAATCTAATTCAACATGAAAACATAATTTCTCTTGGTGACAGGAGTCACACCTACTGCTAATATTGCTATAGTTTATTGCCTACATTCACAGGAATTCATGTGAAGGAAATGCTAAATTTCAATTAGAAGTTAGTGAAAATAAAGATATGCCTTTCCCCCCACCCCCAGGTAAGTTCAAGAACCCCCGAGTTCTATCTACAGGCAGTAGATAGAGTCAGGAAGGGCCTAGAATCAAAAAGATGAGTTCAAATCCAAATTTGGACACTTTTTAGTTATGTGATCCTGGGCAAATCATCTAACCTCTGTTTACCTCAGTTTCCTCAACTGTAAAAGGAAGATAATGACAGGATTGTTGTGAGGATGAAATGACATGTTTTTAAAAAGTGTTTGGCACATAGTAGGTGCTATATAAATCAATAAATGCTTATTCTTTTCCCCTCCCCTTCCCCTGGGTCTGCAGACCTCAGGTAAAGATCATCTGAACAAGGACAAGGTAGAAAATTACCTAGTTTCAGACTGGATAGCCTTAGTTATTGGGTCTAGGAGTTGTTTCCCAGGTGCCAATGGTCTGTGATTCTCTCAAGGCTAAAAGTCTCATAACAGTGTCTGAATCCCTTGTGACCTTATGACTCCTGAAAAGAATGATTTTTCTACCTTAGGCCACTCTCTGGGAGGCTGATATATGATTCACCTACATAAATCGATATTATTCCCATTATAGAACCTCAGAAAGTCTCACAATTATACAGTACTCCACCCATGTCACTAAATCAATTAGCTCATTTCCTTCCTTCCACCCAAAGAGGAGACACTATAAAGAATTGCCACATATAATTAAAATTATTTTTTCTTCACCCTTAAAATAGAATCCACCATTGCTACCACTCAGAAAGCCCTAACAAGCTTGTATGTCACCAGGCACCCTATACATGAAAAGACGTAAGCATTTCTCTGGCCAAAATGCAGCATTAAAACTATTAGGCTTTGCTATTAACAAATAAGCATAAGAAAGATAAAAATGTAGGCTTGGTAGGTGGAAAACACTGACCTTGTCACCTTAGGGTATCTATTGCTCTTTGTCAAATGCATTTACAAACAAGCCAGAGAAGATCTTGAAGTGCAAATAATTAAACTTATAAGCTGTTACCTGTAACAGAAGGCATTGACTTCTGCCTCAGAAATAGGGGTTGAATCTCGGCCTGGGTGCACCCTGCCAGGCTTTTGTTAGGCGGGTGTGGCACCTATGCTTCAAGAGCTGGCAACTACCCTTCTTGAGACAAGTTCTAGGCACTACATTTTAAAAGACTGAAGAACTAGCAAGGCAGGTCCAGCAGAGATACCACCATGTCCAGTGGAAAACAGCCTCAGTCATGCAAAGTGCCCATTAAAGAGCAAATCTACTGAGAGCAGTGTGAAGAGCTTCTTCTGTGGCATTGGAAATGTGAGTTACCCTTTGTCATTCAGTTGTTTCAGTGTCTGATTCTTTGTGATCCCATCCGGGGTCTTCTTGGCAAAGATACTGGAGTGGTTTGCCATTCCTTCTCCAGCATATTATACATATGAGGAAACTGAGGTAAACAGGGTTAAGGAGCTTGCCTAAAATCACACAGACAGTAAGTGTCTGAGGCCAGATTTGAACTTAGGAACATGAATCTTCCTGACTCCCAGGCCCAGAGTTTTATCCACTGCCCTACCTAGCAGCCCCCAGTTGCCTCAGTTCCTACATCTGTAAAATAATCAGAAGGAAATAGCAAACCACTCCAGTTTCTTTACCAAGAAAACTCCAAATGGGGTCCTGAAGAATTGGACACGATTGAAAATGACTGAATGACGAGAACTATGTGCCAAGCACTATACTAAACTTTGAGGATATAGTTACTAGTGAAATAGTTCCTACCTTCAAGGATCTTACATGTCTAATGAAGCAGATCACACACACGTGTGACAGAGACAGAGGGTGAGCTTTTGAGTGCCTGTTCTGCTTGGTTTCTTTATATTCATATATATCAGGCCCTTACAACATATGGCCCACCAAAGGATTTCTGGTGGCCCTCAAAAAATGTAGAAGATGAAAGAAAGTAAAGATACAACAAGTTTGTCCATGCCCCACTTAACCACCTTCCTGTGGTCACTATCATGCCTATTATGCAACTCAGGTGGATTGCCACTGCTCACTCTCTCCTGTTTGCCACATGACCCATAGCAACCAACCCTCATCAGACTGTCTCTCCTCAGAGAGGAGCAATTTCGTGATAAATAAAAATCTTAAGTAATAAGTATAATTAATTGTTTTTAATTGAAATTTCCTTTTTAAATGAGATTTATTTACAAATAGTTTAATCATTAATTATACTTTTACTTGGAAAGTGCCCACCAAAAACCTGTCCGCAGCCAGAAGAAGTTTGTATCCTATGGTAATTTTGGCCCTTTTCTACTGCCAAGTTCTGCAGGTCTGATATAAATGTATATGTATGTTTCAGATAGTGGATGTATGTATATGCACCCACATATACGCGCACACACCCACACACATACACAAAATTGTTGTTGTTGTCCTTCATTCTTGAAGAGGACCAAAATGACATCACTATGCTAGAGTCAAGTTTTAGTGTGTCCGACTGTGCTGATCAGACCAATATGAGCTCAGAATGCTCTACCACAGGTTGGGCACAAATAGTACATGTGCACATTTGGGGTGGATTCTCTAAATTTGTACATCCTAGAGAATGAAAGATTTCTGGACGTCTCTGCTATTTGGTTTCTTTATATACACTCATATGTATGTATGTATGCATATATAACAAGACAGAGAAAGATGTGAATGTATTGTTCATATGTTTATGTAACAACAAAGAACTTGCTAGTGAAGTAGGCTAAGGTACCTACCCCCTCTTTCTAAAGAGTCCCCTGATCTGGACATTGCCGCTACTCTAGTTCAGGCCCCCATCTCCTCGCACCTGAACAGTTGCACCAGCCTGCTGGTTATTCAATCTTCTTCTAGTTTCTAGCCACTCCAGTTCATCCTCCAATCAGCTACCAAAGTGACCTTCCTAAATTACAGGGCCTGACCATGTCAGCCACCCATCTCTACCCCCTCTGCCCCATTCAATAAACTCCAGCAGCTCTCTATTACCTCCAAGACCAAATATAAAATTTTCTGCTTGACTTTTAAAAGCCCTTCATAAATTAGTCTTTTCCTACCTATTGGTCCTCTTACCGGTTACTTCCCTCTAGTTTTCCAGATCCCCCTTTAGGCTAATGCCTCACTTCTGAGATTACCTAGAATTTATCTTATATCTCTATTGTTTGTACTTAATCGTTTGCATATTTTCTCTTTGATTAGATTATAATCTCCTTGAAGGCAAGGGCTGCTCCCCCCTTTTTTGTCTCCTAATGCTCAGTACAGTGCCTGGTACATAGAACGTGGTGACTTGACTTGACCTAATCAAAACATGTAAACAGATTCCATTTTAAGGGTACCTGGCTCCATACAGATGAGTAAGAGCCTTGTTCTGTCTCTGAATCTTTGGCCCTTTATGCTCTTACCATGAGCAATGGAGAAAATCAATTAAAGCTTAAAGTTGGCTTATGTCTAGTGTGTTCCCCTGAAGAGAATTGAGAGGTACTCAACGTAAAATATTTATCAAATACAGGACAGCTATTTATTTCTTCCACAAAAGAGAAATGCTAAAACCAAAAAGACTCGTAAATACACATTAATCAATATTTAAATTAGCAGTAGTAACTTTTAAGCACTGTTCTGGCTGAGCAGGTTAACTCTTAAAACATGGAGCATTTTGAAGGATTGCTGAATAAACATTACATTTTTACCTCTGTAATGCCTTGCCTTTCTCAAAGTCCCTTTCTTCTGGCAAGCCAGCCCAGAGATGGGTGGTTCTTTATGATGGTGGATATTTTCTCCCCTAAGTAGTATTATAGTAGCTTGTGAAAGTGCCTCCATTGGTAAAGTGGCTGTCAACTGAGAAACCCAGGAGCTCCCAACCTCTCCAATTTACAGAATTGCCTCTGTGAGGGATAATTTATAGTGAAGTTTCCCCATTATGAAAAATCAAATCTAGAATGGTTTCAGTATTCACTAGGCCTAGGTTTAGGTCACCTGACCTTCAAGCAATCTAGGGAACCTCCCCCAGAGCCAGCTCGGCACAAGATATGCCAAATAAGGTTAAGACTGCTTTCATGGGATACCCACATGTTTCCGGGTCATTTGTCTCAGAGAGATTCCCGCACTTAGGTTGTGGGTCAGCCCCCCTACCAACAAAAGTGAAAGCCAGTTGGGGGCGTTGGGTTTCTGCATTAGAAGATTATATAGGTAGGAGCAGCAAGGTACGGCAGCTCCCACACAGCCACCTCAAAATACCCATAAAATATGACTCTAAAAAAATGTTAGAGCTCTAAAATGCACACAGATATACTTCCCGGTGAAGGCAGCGGCTAGGAGGGACCATCTCAGCACTGGGAGCCGAAACCAGCTCAGCCTGAAACCGCGGCTTGGCCCTGGGGGTGGCCAGACAAGCCGAGCCAAGCTGCAGCAGGAGCTTCAGGAAAGCGGATCAGGGACAGCTGTGGCAGTTTCCAGAATTATCAAGCCATAATAAAAAAGGACTAAGTGAAAAGTCAGTGAAACACGGCTAAAATTGGGGGAGAAAAGCGGTTGGCCAAACTGCCTCCAGGGCAAGGAAGTGGCAGAAGCGAAGGCCCAGCAGCCGCCTCCACATTGCTGCTTCAGAGCTCCCAGCCTGCAGACTGCAGGGGGGCCAAGCAATTGTTCAGAGGCCAAGTGTTCTTGTGTTGAGCAGCTTGGATCCAGATTGTGGTCTTGGGTGGTGGTCCTGGGGTGCATTTTCAGTGAGCCAAAGCTGGTAGGGGCTGCAGCAGCCTCCTAAAAGCACCAGCAGCTGGGAAAACCCCAGCGATTTGGGACAGAGCTTTCCCCTCTGGAAGCAGAGTTCCACAGAGCGAAAAAATCATTGACCAACCATGAGCAGGCAAAGGAAGCAAAGTAAGAACAGCAACCAAACTCTAGATTCCTTATTTGGGGAAAAGAAGGATCAAAGCAGGGAATGGGAGGAAGACAACATAGTCAGAACTTCCTCACCAAAAGCTTCCAAGAAACATGAAGACTGCCTAAAAGCTGGAGATCAGCTTAGGAAAGATTTTGAAAACCAAATGAGAGAAGTGGAGGAAAAATTGGAAAGAGAAATAAGAATGATGCAAGAAAATCGTGAAAAGAGAGTCAACAACCTGACTGAAGAAATTAACACCTTAAAAAACAGATTAACTCAAATGACAAAAGAGGCCCAAAAAGCCAATGAGAAGAAGAAGGCCTTAAAAAGTCAATTTTGCCATATGGAAAAAGAATCTCAAAAGCTTTCTGAAGAGAATAGTTCCTTCTGAATTAGAGTGGAGCAAATGGAAACAAATGACTTTATGAGAAATCAAGATACTATCAAACAGATTCAAACAAATGAAAAAAATAGAAGGCAATGTGAAATATCTCCTGGGAAAAACCACTGACCTGGAAAACAGATCCAGGAAAGACAATTTAAAAATTATTGGACT